>JAVKPL010001858.1:0-177024 GCA_032173675.1 Gastrolobium villosum | reverse complement strand
CAAGATTCTGGAGCTTTGTTTTTTACTTTTTTGGAGATGAGAAAGCTTAATTTCCTTATGATTTTGCCTTTGATGCAACCTATGAAGCACCGAAACCTTTGTATTCTTCTCTTGAGAAACCCTGATATTAGATGTCGATTCCAGATTCAAAGACTTACGATTAAATGGTTCAGCGTTGCGTTACGTTTTGAGTTTTAGATTCGTTAGATTACGATTACCATTTATTTTTAATATAAATATTTGGGATATTTTATGTTTCTTTGCAAAATTAATGGATATTATAAGTTTAGTTTTATTTTTTGTTAAATTATTGAATACTAAATATAATATATACTACAAAAATTAAAAATATTATTTAATATCAAAACGTGTTGAAATTTAACATTTTGTATAATTAACGTATTGGAGTGTCGTCTCGTATCCCGTGTCCTGTGTCAGTGTAGGTGCAACATAGGATGCAACTATTTTACTAAACAAATCGCATAGTTTCAACTAGTTTAACTACCACCAGAATAACGTGTCTGTAGATATCCGCTGCAACGTGGTAGTAGGACTTAGTCGAGCAAGTCTACGACCTGAGCTAATTTTGCTTTTCTGGTCCTTGGTTGTTTCTGATACATTAGTTCTATTACTAGATTGTCTATAGCATAGTCAAGTATGTGTGTTCACGCGCTTAAGTATCTTTACGAATATATTCATGCATGCTGATCACTTGCATAATTGTGAAGGTCGGATCTTTGATTTGATTTGAGAATACGGAATCACTTGGCATTCTTAATTTTCAATTCTATATATGAAATCAAACTACCAAATCGGAAAAATTGGGTTCAAAAGATCAAGGCAATAAATATAATTATATTGATTGAAGAAAACTGTGGTACTTTTGCTTTCTCTCTTCCATACTAGGGTAAAAGGACTATTAGATCGGAAGGGAGAAGTCTTGCTTTGTGGGTTAACCTATGCCTTTCTTCTTGTATGGTTTCTTGAAGTTATATGAACTTTATTGTTCATAATGCTATGAATCTTATAAATATTTTTCTCCGTGCTTCCATGTTTTCCAAATATATTTACCATTACCAATTCACAATTCACATGAGGCCAATTAAGGAACCATTTGTTGAAGCCTTAAAAAAAATGATTCTACAATATAGCTTTTTCAGAAGCTACTATTTTTAGCTTGAGTAAAGCACTAAAATAGCTTTTTCTTGAGGTTTTTGCCTTTTTCTTTAACAAAATGAAAACAGTCAATGTTAATATGGCCTGATGTGCATAATGCTTCCAGCTGTTGGGAGAAAACTCAAGATTTTCTATTTTTTTTTTTTGCTTATGTCATGTGCTTCTGTTTGTGCTGCACTTCAGTTAATATTTGATTTTGGATTATATTCACTGATAAGCTAATTACTTCTCTTAAGCCCAACTCCAAGGAACAACTCAAGATCACCTACAAATATTTAATATTGAAATGAATGCAATGATGAAATCTTATCAGATGCCTGAGCAGGTAATTATTATGTACATATATACATGAACTGTGAAATAATTGATGATAAAGACAGATTTGTTAATCCTTGTGGAATGCCCTTATTTCATGTGCAGGTAGTCTTTTGGAAGGGGATTAGCCCCACATTATTGGGTCTTGTTACACAGACCTCTGTATACCATTGGTCAATTGAAGGTAAGATAAGGATAGACTGTAATTTGGTGTAACTCTGGTCTTGTGCTGTTTTCCAGTTTATGCATTGTTCTTCAGTGTGCTTATAGCTTGTCTGCAAATTGTTTACTGGTATATTTGTCCATGATATACGTAAATTGTAGGTGACTCTGAACCTGTTAAGATGTTTGAGAGAACAGCGAATTTGGCAAACAATCAAATAATTAATTACTGGTGTGACCCTACAGAAAAATGGTTGGTCTTAATTGGTATTGCTCCTGGTTCCCCTGAGGTATATCTCTGGTGCTTGCTATTTAAGTAGGTTATAACATTTCAGAAATACTTAGGTTTTCCAATTACTCATGTTCCTTGGTCTTTTTATCTATTTCCATTGGATTTACATGTATGCACTCTTATGACAAACACTAGATATAAAATGAACAGCTTAAGCTATTGGATAGTGAGTCCTTGGAATGGTATTAAAGCCTGGTCAGGAGTTTGATCCTTGCTGGACCCCATTCTTCTAATAAAAGTTGAATTTTAGCACAAGATAATAATGAGCCTATGAATTTTAGCATAAGGAGGCATGTTAGTATAAAACTATTTATCTTTCAACTAATAGCTTAAGCCATTGGGGTAGTTGGTCCTTGAAAACAATCATGATTTATTTTACTATAATGTCCTGAGCCTGATCTACTTTGGTTCATTTTATATATTGTTTTGCATTATAGAGGCCACAATTGGTTAAAGGAAACATGCAACTCTTCTCTGTGGATCAACAACACAGCCAGGCCCTTGAAGCACATGCTGCAGCATTTGCTCAATTTAAAGTGTGTCTCTTTATGATTCTGTGTTTATTTTCCTTTATTTCTTTATTTAATATTTACACGAATAATTTCATACTACTATACCATGTTACTGTTTGCTGTCAAAATTGAAGTGTTATTTTGGACAGGTTCCAGGCAATGAAAATCCTTCTGTTTTGATTTCTTTTGCCACAAAGACGCTTAATGCTGGGCAAATTATATCCAAGTTGCATGTTATTGACCTGGGTGCACAGCCAGGTCTGCATTTCCTCTTCTGTATTAATCTATGGGCAATATGGTTGTTAGATAAATCTGTATTGTAATGCCGATTTTATTGTCCCATGTTGAGTTTCCAAGCTTGTTTTTTCCTGTTAAACCAGAACTTTAGATTTGCATTGGTCATAACTTGTATCAAATAGAGGTGTGTTGTTTGGGGGGGGGGGGGGGGGGGGGGGGGGGTTTAAGTTTTTTCTCAATATTAGATAACTGAAAAGAATGACCTTTCTTAAAGATATATCTAGAATGGCACCTTGGTTGTGCAATTTAAAATTTTTCAACTCAGAATATCTATTTCATAAACTTCAAATCGTGGATGGATGAATTAAAGTGGTCATGTAGCAGACTAGTGGTATGGAGGAGGTTACTCATCATTATTTATAGTTTCAGTTAATGAAATATGTTACTTTTTGTTGTTAGGCTATGCTCCAGGGTTACTTTATGTTTGAATTATAGGAAATTTTGAATAATGTGATCATAACAGGCTTCTGTTGGGTTTTCAATTTAATGATAAACCTGTGAAGAAATCCAGGAAGCAGTATATTGAAATTAGTGATGGCGTTTGCATATGGATAGGGATATTGTATTATAACTAAATCATGTCTATAATTTTATCATATGTGATTCAGTTGATCATTCTTCAGGTATTTAACTTTCCAAATTTGTTGGCAGGGAAGCCATCATTTACAGAGAAACAAGCAGTTCTTTCCTTTCCCCCAGATTTTGCTGATGACTTTCCAGTTTCCATTCAGGTACCGAAGTTGCTGGTACTTGTTGTTCATTTTATTAACTGTGCAGATATTGATTCAGTTTTTTTTTTTTTGGCAGATATGCCACAAAAACAGCTTGATTTATGTGATTACCAAACTTGGTCTCCTATTTGTCTGTGATTTGTTGTTATTGGATACTGTTAATGAGCAAACAATTGTGAATTCCGTCAGTGGTCAAGTATGTTCCTAATCTTGTTATCACTTTTATGATGTAAAGTGGGAAACAAATTGGCATTTTGACAAATTTCATTTGGTTATTATCACAGTTAAACAACTCGGACCTAGCAGTTAATCTCGCCAAGAGAGGAAACCTTCCTGGCGCTGAGAAGCTGGTATGTCAATATTTATTTAGAACTTAAATATTTCTTCATTAGGGTGTTGTCAGGAAGGTCCCAGGAAATTGAACGTTATATGTGATCAATTTGGTGGGGTTTCATATAATTGCTAAAGCTAAATAGTTTGAAAGTTTGGTTGCATGGTGGCTATAGAAAGTGCAATGTTTTAATAAATACTTGCTAATATTTCTTTAGTATTCACTAGTTTCGGTAATAACATAGAACATCCTTTATTACTGATATTTATTGTATCTGTTTTGAACCATCAACCTTTTATTATGGATATATTTTCATTCTTGTAAAAGATGGTAATGGATATTCTCATGTCTCATTTAACATACCAAGTCGCGTAAGACAATCTCAGTTGTCTGTAAACAAATCAACAATTATCATTTTCTTACTCTATCCTAACATGCTCTCTCTCTTTTCTCTCATCACCGTTGATTTGTCTAGGGACCAATGAGATTGTCTCACATGATGTGGTCATGTTAAATGGGACATGAGAGGGTCCATTCCTGCAAAATATAGATGCTTGGGCCACAGGAGGTTATGTGAGATGACTTGAATGCTGTATTGCCATTAATCTATTTCTTCTTAAGTCATTGAGAGGGTGTATGTGAGTGACTCGAATGCTGTGTTGTCATAAAATCTGTGCCATTTACTTTTTCCTTTCTTTTAATGAAGTCTAGATGTTATTTGGTATTTTACAAGATTTTTGGAATTGGTTGTTTGATTGGATTGTGTATTGGACTCCTTTAAAATGGTTTCTTTTTGTAATTACATTTCCTTTTTATTTAGACATTAACATGTATACTTGTTGACATTACAGGTTGTGGAACGTTTCCATGAATTATTTGCCCAAACAAAGTATAAAGAAGCAGCCGAGCTTGCTGCCGAGTCTCCACAAGGAATCCTTCGGACACCTGATACAGTTGCCAAATTTCAGGTTTCTTATAGGATGTAGTTATCAATGATTTTGTTCATGCTCTTTCTGAAACAGAATTTACCTAGAGTCATCTTTTTTGAGGGATAAAGGAAATTGAACTGTTTTTAGGTCTGTCCTATTTTTTGGGTCAATTAGACTGTAATGGTTAAAGTGTCACATTCTGTTCTATGTGGCAGAGTGTTCCTGTGCAAGCTGGGCAAACTCCTCCTCTATTGCAATATTTTGGAACACTCTTAACGAGAGGAAAGCTGAATGCCTTTGAGTCATTAGAACTGTCACGGCTGGTTTTGAACCAGAACCAAAAAAATCTTTTGGAGAAATGGTTTACAGAGGACAAGCTTGAATGCAGTGAGGAGCTAGGAGATCTTGTAAAGGTTGGGTTGCATTTGAATTTTGAAAAACTTTAAATTGATCTGTTTATTTATTTATTCATTTTGCTTTTCTTTCTTTCTGATTGTTTGCCTAATGGTATACTCCTTGCTGAATTTGCTTATTGTCAAATGGTGTATTTGTGTTAATTTTGATAAGTGTGCTCCATTGTAGACCGTGGATAATGATCTTGCTTTAAAAATATATATCAAAGCCAGAGCTACTCCAAAAGTCGTTGCTGCTTTTGCTGAGAAAAGGGAGTTTGACAAGATTCTGATATACTCGAAGCAGGTAGAGGGCATGTTTTATGAAATAATATTGAAGTTTGATTCATAAGATTCTTTTGTTCTTCTCTTGTTAAATTATTTAATGTTGTCATGGTCGGTAGAATATTTTACTTAGCCTGTATTATGAACATTGCATATCCTTCCCTTTCATTTGACTCATTACTTTGTTGCGATAGGTTGGGTATACACCTGACTATCTCTTCCTTTTGCAAACGATTCTCCGGACAGATCCTCGGGTATGTGAGAAACTTTGTAATTTTGAACTATTTCAACAAGTTTACTTTTTTCATTTTAATTTGCAGAAAATTTTAGTTTCACAAATTAATTCAACAACTATTTCATTCATTTTGATTTGCAGGGTGCTGTTAATTTTGCATTAATGATGTCTCAAATGGAGGGTGGTTGCCCGGTTGATTACAATACCATAACCTGTCTGTTTCTTCAGGTTAATTATCTACTGTGATTAATCCATTACAGTGATTAGTTATATAATATTCCTGCTTCATGATCATTTTTGTAGTACAAAATGTTTCTTTAAGTGGCATTATCTTTATTAGACTCGAAAGCACATGGACTGCCATGCCATCTCCCCTCCTTATTTTAGCAATATGCATTACTTGACAGTCCATTTATTAGCTTCTGGTTATTTTTTGTCCTGCTCAGAGAAACCTGATCCGTGAGGCAACTGCCTTTCTCCTAGATGTTTTGAAGCCAAATCTACCAGAACATGGGTTCCTTCAAACAAAGGTTTTGGTCTTCATTTATCATTTGTTGTAGGCATTTCACTCCTATGGTTCTTTCTTTGCAATGATTCCATCTTGTGAATTGTTGTTCAGGTGTTGGAGATAAATCTGGTAACTTTCCCCAATGTTGCTGATGCAATTTTGGCTAATGGCATGTTCAGCCATTACGACCGTCCTCGTATTGCCCAACTTTGTGAAAAAGCTGGTCTTTATGTGCGAGCTTTGCAAGTAATGACTCTCCAAATGTGTTTTTCTCTTACCCTTTTTCCAGTTTAAGCTGATAATCACCCTCTTGCTGATTGCATTATTTTTGGTGCAGCATTACACAAAGTTGCCAGATATAAAACGCGTGATTGTAAATACACATGCAATTGAGCCACAGGTTTATGTTCCCTATTGCTTTTATAATTTATATAGTTTAACATCATGGTAATTTCGAAACACTCACTCATTATTTGGTTGTTGCAGTCACTTGTTGAGTTTTTTGGTACTCTGTCGCGAGAATGGGCATTAGATTGCATGAAAGACCTATTGTTGGTCAATCTTAGAGGCAACCTGCAGATAATTGTGCAGGTACAGAAGTACTGTTGTATTCTATAACTTGGAATTATTAATAATTAATTGATAACTGAAGCTTACTTATATTTGTTCAGGTTGCTAAAGAATATTGTGAACAATTGGGCATTGATGCTTGCATAACGATTTTTGAGCAGTTCAGGTCGTATGTAGGACTGTATTTTTTCCTTGGATCATATTTGAGCTCCAGGTAATCTGTTCATTTTGAAAAAACTGTTTTGGCTTTGTGGACAAATGATTCCACTCGTACAGGAGATAATATCCAATGTATATGTGCTAAGATATGTTTATCTGAATATGGGACAGTGAGGATCCTGACATTCACTTTAAGTACATTGAGGCAGCAGCAAAGACTGGACAAATCAAAGAGGTTGAGCGTGTGACTAGAGAATCAAGTTTCTATGATCCTGAGAAAACAAAAAACTTTCTAATGGAAGCTAAGCTTCCTGATGCACGACCTCTGATAAATGTTTGTGACCGATTTGGATTTGTTCCAGATCTAACACACTATCTATACACAAACAACATGCTTCGCTACATTGAAGGTTATGTTCACAAGGTATTTTATTTTTGTTTTCATTTCTATTGTAGTTGCCTTGCTTATGCGCTATCATAAGTTTGTGCCTCGCTTTATAGGTGAACCCGGGGAATGCTGCTTTAGTTGTTTGGCAGCTGCTAGATGATGAGTGTCCAGGAGATTTTATCGAAGGCTTGATTCTTTCTGTTCGTTCATTACTGCCAGTGGAGCTCCTTGTTGCGGAATGTGAGAAGAGGTGGTATCTGTTCTCTAGTTCTACTTACTGCTGTTTTTCATCCATGTTTCTGATTTTTTTTCTATGGTGCTTTTTTTGCCATGCAGGAATCGGCTTTGTTTGCTCACACAGTTTTTGGAACATCTCGTAAGTGAGGGAAGCCACGATGTACATGTTCATAATGCATTGGGTAAAATCATCATTGATAGGAACGACATCCCAGAACATTTTCTTACCACCAACCCAGAACATTTTCTTACCACCAACCCATACTATGATTCTCGAGTTGTGGGCAAATATTGTGAGAAACGTGATCCCACCTTGGCAGTTGTAGCCTACAGGCGAGGACAATGTGATGATGAACTTATCAATGTGACAAACAAAATTTCTTTGTTCAAACTACAAGCAAGGTTTGTGGTGTATATGTATCTTTCAGTCAATAATTATCCTTGGCTTCAATGCTTACATGTTTATATTGTAATAACAGATATGTTGTCGAGAGGATGGATGGTGATCTTTGGGAGAAAGTTCTTAACCCTGATAATAGTTACAGAAGGCAACTTATTGATCAGGTTGTATCTACTGCTCTGCTTGAAAGCAAGAGCCATGAACAAGTATCTGCAGCTGTTAAGGCTTTCATGACTGCTGATTTACCTCATGAATTGATTGAGCTTCTTGAGAAGATTGTGCTTCAGAATTCTGCATTCAGCCGGAATTTCGATCTGCAGAATCTGCTTATTTTGACAGCAATAAAGGCTGATTCATCCAGAGTTATGGATTATGTTAATAGACTGGATAATTTTGATGGGCCTGCAGCTGGAGAAATGGCTGTTGAAGCTCAGTTATATGAGGAAGCATTTGCAATTTTCAAGAAGTTCAACTTAAATGTTCAAGCAGTCAACGTCTTGCTAGATAATATTCATAGTAATGATAGAGCAGTGGGGTTTGCTTTCCGGGTTGAAGAAGATGCTGTTTGGAGTCAGGTGGCCAAGGCTCAACTCAGGGAAGGGCTAGTAAGTGATGCAATTGAGTCATTTATACGAGCTGATGATGCCACACAATTTTTGGATGTTATCCGTGCTGCTGAAGATGCCAATGTTTACCATAACTTGGTGAGATACTTACTGATGGTAAGGCAGAAGACAAAAGAACCCAAGGTGGACAGTGAGCTTATTTTTGCATATGCAAAGATTGATAGGCTCAGTGACATTGAGGAGTTCATTCTTATGCCGAATGTGGCCAATCTTCAAAATGTTGGTGACCGATTGTATGATGAAGAACTATATGAGGCTGCAAAAATTATATTTGCTTTTATATCTAACTGGGCCAAGTTAGCAGTCACTCTTGTGAAGTTGAAACAATTCCAAGGTGCTGATGATGCAGCAAGGAAAGCTAACAGCTCAAAAACATGGAAGGAAGTTTGCTTTGCATGTGTTGATACAGAGGAGTTCCGTTTGGCCCAGATATGCGGGCTCAACATTATTATTCAGGTAATATGTTGATTTTTGCTAATTCTTTAATTAACTATCTTTTGAAATGAACTAGAAAGTTTGAATATTTTGAGCTTTCAGACTAATGGCAAAATAATATCCATAAAAGTATGCTGGGTGCTTGTGATGATTGGAAGGTTTTGTGAGCATTTCTTTGGTCTGCATTTAGTGAGCTTTTAGTCTTCTCGATGCTTTATATGTCAACTTTTGTTGTGAATTTTGTAGGTGGATGACTTGGAAGAGGTCAGTGAATATTACCAAAATAGAGGTTGCTTTAATGAGCTAATATCTCTTATGGAGAGTGGCTTAGGATTAGAACGGGCACATATGGGCATCTTCACAGGGTTAGGAGTTCTGTATGCCAGATACCGTCCTGAGAAGCTTATGGAGCATATCAAACTATTCGCAACCCGACTCAATATTCCAAAACTCATAAGAGCTTGTGATGAACAACAGCATTGGAAGGAACTGACCTATTTATATATCCAATATGACGAGTTTGATAATGCTGCAACAACCATCATGAACCATTATCCTGAAGCATGGGATCACATGCAATTCAAAGATGTTGTTGTCAAAGTTGCTAATGTGGAGTTGTATTACAAGGCTGTTCACTTCTATTTGCAAGAGCATCCAGATCTTATCAATGATGTTCTGAATGTCCTTGCTCTTCGAGTTGACCATGCACGTGTTATTGACATCATGCGAAAGGTACCATTAATACTGTCAATTTTTTTTAATAGATCTTAGTTTATATCCTGTTTTATGCATCACTCATTAATGTTTTCCCTTAAATGTATTATAGGCTGGTCACCTCCGTCTTGTCAAGCCATACATGGTTGCAGTTCAAAGCAACAATGTGTCTGCTGTTAATGAAGCCCTGAATGAGTTCTATGTTGAGGAGGACGACTATGATAGATTGCGAGAGTCAATTGATTTGCATGATAACTTCGATCAAATTGGCCTTGCACAGAAGGTGAGCTCCATTTATTCTTTGTAATAACTATCTTTCAATTCAATTGCAGGAACCTGATAGATTATTATAATTACCTGTAATGCAGATTGAAAAGCATGAGCTTCTTGGATGAGACGTGTTGCTGCTTATATTTACAAGAAGGCAGGTAGGTGGAAGCAGTCTATTGCCTTGTCAAAGAAGGATAACCTTTACAAAGATGCCATGGAGACGGCTTCACAATCTGGTGAACGTGAACTTGCTGAGGAGTTGCTTGTTTATTTCATTGATCAGGTACCAAATTCAGTTTCAACGACATATAATTCATTTTTTTGCAATATGGCCCCAGCCTATATGATTTAGGGTCGACTCTTATTCACAGTTAACATGTTTTATTTAAAGACTAAGATGCTAAATAATCGAGTTTTGTTTATTGCATATGGGTGCTTGTTGCATCCTTCATAGTAGGGTGCAGTTCTAAAGCCATGCAGAGAAATTATTGGCAACTCGAATTACTAGTTATTTATTTGTGAAGCCTAGAGTGACAATTTATTCTTGTTTCATGTTATTAGCTTTATTATCAATGCTTACCGACTGAAGGATTGTGATTTAATTTTCCTTAATGTCAAACTATACCTTTGTAATGGTGATATTCCAATCTTTTATTTACGATTGTGCATACAATTGAGTAAGGTAAAAATATCCTTATATGTCTTTCCACATGCTTATGCAGGGAAGGAAGGAATGTTTTGCCTCGTGTCTATTTGTTTGCTATGATTTGATCCGAGCAGACATTGTTCTTGAACTGGCTTGGATGCACAATATGATTGACTTTGCCTTCCCATATCTCTTAAAGGTTTTTGTTTCTCTCAGCTGCTTACTTGTAATATATAATGCAGTTGACATGCAAGTCTTTTTCATCATTTTATCCACTGTCTTTGCTGTTGTAGTTTATCCGTGAGTACACTGGCAAAGTTGATGAACTAGTGAAGTACAAAATTGAAGCACAGAACGAAGGAAGGCTAAAGAAAAAGAGGAAAAGGAAGTAATTGCACAATAGGTAATAACTTAGTTGATAATTTCTATCTCCCTCTCATCTGTCCTTCGAAAAAAATATTGAACTTTATAGTACTGAATACTGATTGAATAAAATGTTTCTGTTGCAGAATATGTATGCTCAATTGTTGCCTCTTGCTTTGCCTGCACCACCAATGCCTGGAATGGGAGGAGGCGGCTTTGCCCCTCCCCCTCAAATGGGTGGAATGGGAATGCCTCCTTTTGGCATGCCACCCTAAGAAGCACCGATACTCCTTAATTTTGAAGATAGGATTGGACTACATGGCAGAGAAGATAGGATTGGACTACATGGATGTTGAAGCTTTGAAAAAGCTCAACAAAAATAAGAAGCTGGTAAAAAAACTGGCTAAAAAATACCATGCCTTTTTAGCTTCTGAGGCAGTCATAAAGCAGATTCCCCGTCTTTTGGGTCCTGGTCTCAACAAGGCAGGCACGTTTTGGTTTTCTTTAGGATTTTGAGCTTTTTGGACATTTCTATTGTACTTGGTGATTTATTTCTGTTTTTATCATTTAAAACGAGGCATTGCAGTCTTTTTATTAATGTCCGGCCACTTTTGTTCTATATATATTTGAGGAGGGATATTCTTACTACCCAAATTTTCTACTACCAATTTACTACCTATCTAATTACCATTGGATCAACATTTTCTCTTTTTTCAAAAACTTTTTAACATTCTCTCTCTTTGATTCAATGGTGATTAGATAGGTAGTAAGTTAGTAGTAGAAAATTTTGGTAGTAAAAATATTCTCCCTCTATATATTTTTTGTTTTGAAGTACTAACTGCATAAAAATCTCTGGTTGATGCACTATCCACTCCCTTCCCTTGCCAGTAGTGAATTGCTTTGCTTGAAAGTATTTTTGTATTGTCTGTTTCTTTCACATTTCAATTATTGCTTTAGCCGATTTTGATATTTTGCATGACTTTCCAGGGAAGTTTCCTACACTTGTCACTCACCAAGAATCTCTCGAGTCAAAGGTTAATGAGACTAAGGCCATGGTAAAATTTCAGCTAAAGAAGGTGCTCTGCATGGGAGTAGCAGTGGGCAATGTTAGTATGGAAGAAAAGCAAATCTTCCAAAATGTGCAACTGAGCGTTAACTTCCTTGTCAGTTTGTTGAAAAAGAACTGGCAAAATGTGAGTAGTACACTCTCATGACATATAGTAAAATCATTAAAGCTTTTATTTTACTGTGTTTTTTTTTTTGTTATTATACTTGTATGTTCTTAGATTTGGTATAATTAAGGATTCAGCTAGTATAAGAATAATCTTCAATATTAGATGAGCCTCGATTGAATCCATGCTTCTAGCTCCTGGGTTTTACCTTCTGGTTTAGTGGTTGTGTAAGATAATGCTCTGCTTCTTTCGCCCCTACCCTGCCCTTCTGCTTTCTACAATAAGCTTGCTCGCTATAATGCCCTCAATTTCCATTCCTAGTATATCACTGTACATAATGTGACCTCAAATCACCGGTTTGGCAAATTCTGTTTTAGTTTGCATCTCTTTGTTGTTGTTGTTGCCTCAGATAACTTGGGGAATGCTTGGCAAGACCTGATTTGCGAATAGTGCTGCGTGTTGAATTGTTTTCTGCTGTTTCATGTCCTTGGAATATTCAATCTGGTTGAACCTGTCAATCATGTAATGCAAACTATTGTTGGTTTCAGGTTAGATGCTTGTATCTGAAGAGCACCATGGGGAAATCTTACCGTGTATTTTGAGGGAATTTTTTTTCTTTCCAGTTCAGTGAATTTGTAATCGCCCTTAATACATTACCTTAATAGCTGGATAGGAATTTTCTTCTTGTTACAGTTTTGTTTGATGATTTTTATGATATTGGTGTTTCGTGATCTTGTTCTTTAAACGTTGGACAATATAGGCGTGCTATTTTCGGGCTACCCGTGTTTACTTGCTAATTGCTATAATAACTCCTTGCACACTGCTTCTGCTCTTAATTGCATTTATCCATTTTGGTGTGTTCAATGGCCTGTTATTTTGCTGAACTAATGCTAAAATCGGGTTGAAGTGTCAGTTGTTCTCATGTTGTAAAGAAATTAAAACCTGAATTTATTAGGTAAAGGTTGTATTAATGGGTTTATATTATGTTTTTCTAATGCCTCTTTTTTTCATTAATTTGAAGAGTGGATAATGTGCATTTGTCTATCTATGTTAAGAAGTTTTTTAATATTTAATTGTTTAGTAACATAATGGACTAATGGAGATGTGAGGATCGAGCTTTTGAATATTTGATTACCAACTCAATCCAAGACTTAAAGCGTGTTAGATAAGGTTAAATTAATGATTTTATATAAAAAAAACTAAGCGTATGTCAATCAATGCTAAACATTTACTATGTTATAAAAAAGGGTTTTATTAATTTAATGTTGAAGTATCCCAAGATTTTTTTACATGGTATCAGAGTCTCGCCGTCCTTTAGCACAGGTAGGTTGGGTGTTGCATCATCCACTTTTTAAGCCCAATGGGCTCTTGTGTGAGGGGGCATGTTGAGATATATAGTCTCACATTGGTTGTATGTGCAACTAATGTGGAGTTTATAAGGCTTTGGGCACTCTCACCCTTTGAGTTAGCTTTTGGGATGGTGTATCCCAAGTTTATAAAAAATTATTAGAAGGTGATACGATTAATTTTGAAAGAGCTTCTTTTATAAAAAAAGGTACAATATATTTGCTTCTTTTATATTGTAATTGTGGCTGGAGCTTATAAACTTTGCTTCATTTAAGATACCTTGTTTCTTTTCCAGAAAAAAAGAAAGATACCTGTTTCAAAATATTTAATTCGTCAATATGTATTCATGTGAAATGAAATTAAAGTATTAATAAAGTAAGAAATTTTTTAAGATTTTAAGTGTACTTATATTGTTTAATAATTGAGAATATTGACTTTAATAGGTAAAAGTTTCAAACCATTAGTATTTCAAAATGAATGGAGGTTTTCTTTCCCATCTGTTTATTTATATATTGAGGCAAGACAGTTAGTGATATCATGAATGTAAAGATTCCTTTATTTTAGTGATATGATTGTTTGGGGTTAGACAAGTATAAATAATGTTGTCAGTCCATTGTGTCTGTCTCCATTTTGTCTGTCTTTTTCTAGCACTCAGATCGGGAGTAGATCCTCTCATGTGCTAATTAATATGATCATGACATGTGGGACAATCATAACCATACATGGGTGAATTAATGATGATAAGGGAGGACAGAGAAAAAATATAAGGATAGTAAGTTACACAATCATCACCGTTGATTTAATTAATAATGGTTAAGATCCTACCACATGACATGATCATGTTAAATTACATATGAGAGGATCCATTTCCGCTCAGATCATATTCCTTGTCCTATTGTCTGTGTGCAAAGAGTAAAATGAATTAAGTTATAATTAAATGACTAAAATTGTATAAAAGTACGGTGATGTGTTGTAAGTATACGTGAATAAAAAGGATGTATTGGATTAAGATTTGAAAAGATTATTTTATAAATTTTAAAAGATTATCTAAAATTATAGTGACTTTAAAGACTTTTTTAAAATTAATAAAATTTATAATATTTGAAAACGAATTTATAAGATTTTAAAAATTCATATAAATTTTTAACAAAAATTCAAAATTATAAGAGTTAATAACAAAAATAGCAAAGAAATATTTGGTTGTGCTAAAACGACAAATGAAGACATGACAGAGAAGATTGCTTGCAACAACATTAAAAAAAAAAAAAACCCTCCTATATAAAGGTTTCTAAAGAAGAAACATTAGAAAATATACATTCTGATTAGCCAAATTAGTCCTTTCTTCTTTCTTTGATTTTTAGTAATCACTATATGTATCTTTTCTTTTCCTTTTTTTTTTGTTTTGTTTTGGGTAAGTCTATTGGTACCTTTTCAATATGGGTAGCGTTGAACTCCGATGTAATATTAAACTATTATAAAATTCACTTTTCAATATAATATGTGAAGTTGTTTTGATTTTTGTGTACCGGGACAAAAGTGTATAGCTATTCAAATGGTGATAAGAAACACAAAAATCAAAAAATTAAAATAATGTTTTAAACAAGTTTTTATTTTTTATTTTTTTTATGATCAACCCCAAAATTTGATAATACAAATTCTGTTTCAATATTCTACAAAAGCACATATATCAGGGCTCTTTCACCAATTTGGAGTTTTTTTGGTTTAAATATACTAATTTGGTATCTGATTGGGAGATATTATCATTTGGGATCTTTGAGTGCTGCATGGGGGACCCAGCGACTTTAAATGACGCTCCCATCCCCCGGCAGCACTCATGTGATTTGTTTTTTTTTTTTTTTTTTCCGAAACCAATGCCTCCTACTGTCCCTCACGGCACCAATTAATTTTTTTTTTCTTCACACTACCACCCCTACCCCCTACGGCACTTAATGTAATCCTTGTACGTGAAAGAGCACTATGCACCCATAGAGATGATTTAAGGGATACCTTTAGAGATCTAGAATTCTTGTAATATCAATTATCAGCCATTACATTTAGTTAAGGGATACAACTTTGCAAAATTTATAGAACCATACAAATTTCACTTTCTCTTTAAAGTATTTCTAATGCCATCAACCAAATGCTATTATCATTGGTTGTTTGCAAATTATAAAGAAGTCTTTCTAATTAAAAGTCATAATGCGATTGTGGCAAGAATCAAAGGAGAAGTGGTAATATTACAAAATTAAAAAGGTGGAGATAAAAAGAAGAATTTGCATATAATTAAAATAATATTTATACTTTTTAAATATAGAAGTCCTTGACAATTGATATTTGTTTTGATTGGTGAGGCATAGCAGGACAAAATTTAAATACAGCCCCCGTATTATTCTCATATGTCTACTTGAGTATATGTGCTAAGTCTAATTTTCTTTTTCTTTGGCCTGCTCAAGAAAAGTTGTCTAACCTTTTCCATGGATCCATGGGTAACTTGCTAGTAGCTTAGTTAGGGACAGGTACGTGCAACATCATAGGAGTGCTTCAGTTTCCTTGATCATGTAATTATGGGTTTTCAACATTTCCTACCTATTTAGCATGTAAAGGTGTTCGGTTTTACTTCTTAAATTAATTTTTTTTTTTTTATATTTTTTCTGACACAGAATTGTGTCACTGTATTGATATATAACATCTAGATTGTTCATGTGCATGGAGAAATCATTTTTAATATATAGTAGCATATCTTGGAATATTTCTGTTCATATCTATAAGATTATATACTGTTTAAAACCATGAATAAGCTTTTTGCTTTTATAGTATAATATGTTTGTTGGTTGTGGTCAATTACGCTCTATAATCTATAATTTTATTCTTATTGGAACAACATTATTTTCTGTTGATATAGGTGGCTGAGTACTCGGTCTTTATCAAAGATGGTGCATACACTACAAAAAATCATAGGGTTGGATTTCTTGTCTCATACTACAAAACAAGTTTCAATTCAATGTTCCGCCCAATCAAAATTAACAATTCTATAAACCATATGCATATGTTCCTCCACCACTAATATTGCATTTCCCCACAACACACACACAAGCACAAAAAAAAAAAAAAAAACCTAATTAATATTTCTAGGTTTTAAATGATTGTATTGTACTGCATAAAATTATTTTTTCAGGTCTGAGCTAGCTCAATGTTTAATTTTTGTCTGATCATCAAGCTAAAGTTTAATATTTTTTATGCAGGTGTGATGGGATAGATAATGCTTCAAAGGGTTACAACGCATATAAGAACAAGTTTAGGAAGGATAATATGAAAAAATTATATTGCCATATTTTGTTAATGGAACGAAGAAAAAAATTGTTTTTGGTTACATAAAGGAAGATGATTTTTTATACAGACATTCCATGCCAAATTTCTGAATAGTTTTATTTGGCAATTATTTTCCTTATGCAATATTAGTAGAAAAAATTATTAGCTTATATGAATTGAAAATTTGATGTCATATTTAAATTCTTCAATGATATAAGATTTGTAGTCTGGTTTATATTTTATCGTGTTCACTACTTTACCTTGAACTACTTTTAATATTATTTTCTTTATTATTATAAAATTTATTAAATTTGAAATAATTTTAATGAAATATATATATATATATATATATATATATATATTTAGCCACATTTATAAATGTGGCTAATAAAAATTTTCAGACACAATTAGCCACATGTTTTTATCGTGGCAAATTATATAATTTAACCACATTTGTAAAGTGGCTAAATGAACAATAATTGTGGCTAAAAAAAGGCTACCTCACTCCGTCAAAATGTGGCTAAACGAATAAAATAATATGGTTAAAATATTGCAACACCACTTTTAGACACATTCAATAAAAATGTGGTAAAATTTGTTAGCCACATTTTTTATCAATATTTGCCACATTTTTAAATGTGGCTAAATAGCATTTTTTTTGTAGTGTATTTGTAATATTCCTTTTGGATTAGGTCTAGGCTTCTCATTTAAGCCCATTAGGGTCTCTATATATTGTAACTCTCTGTATTATATTAATACACAACATATTATTTCATATTCAAGTTCAAGTTCATATTATTTCACAAGATCTCTTCAAGAAATCAAGAATCGTGTCTTCAACAAGTAAGCTTAAATCTTTTTGGTGTTCTAATTTCATATAATCCTATTTTGAAATTTCTTACACTCTCATATAACATGAGATTAATTTAATCCTAAATTATATGCAAACTCCCGTGTCAGTGTATATGCATCATAGATGAGACCCATATTTTTATTTTTATTTTTTAATTTTTTAGTAGGATCCATATTAAATTTATCTTGCAAAATAAGACATACTCTCTCTGTTAGAAATTTTTATAATTATTGTGGGCTTCAATCAATTGCAATTTTTCTTGTTTTAATAAAAATGGGTTGAGTCACGATCCATATACGGATGCAGTATAAAGTCCAGTTAATTAGTGATCCTTTTGATTTGAGTTTGGATATCTGTAAACTGATTAGTGTGGGTAATAGTGTAGGCCTAACCCATCGGCCCATGATGGGAAGGAGATTTGGGTTAATAAGTTGACTAGGTCCCCTCTGCATTCACAGGAGTGTTAGATTAGATATGATTAGATTTGAATATATTACTTCCTATCGGTAAATATTCCTTTTGGATTAGGTTTGGGTAGGGGTGTTAACGGGCCGAGCCGAGCCGAGCTTTGATCTTAACGGGCCGAGCTTGTATTTAAACGTGTCAGACTGGCCTTAGCATATTACATGTTACGAATATAATATTAGCCTGTGGCCTTGTTCATTTACAAAATATAAAAGCCTGTGGCCTATTTATTTATTAAAAATAAAAACCTCACCTTTCAATTTGCAGCAATATTTAACCCATCAATCATGCACTCGTATGTATTTTTTTGTAAGAAAGTAATAGTTATTTCTTTTATAAGTAAAAAAACATATTAATATTAAAAAGTCAAAATAAAAACGGCATATTTACTTTACGTTTCTTTTCCTTAATTTTTTTTTAACAAAGGGGAAAACAACAGAACTAGAAACAAAACAAAGTCTGGGCAAGTAGTGCCCATCAAATCTCTAGCAAACAGCTCTCTACAATCCATAGGGACTCCAAGAAAAAGCTGTAGATCCCAAGTGTCTAAGGGCTCGTTTGGTGGACAGGATAGGATAAGGGTAGGATATGATATGAGACTGATAAGGGTAGGAAATGATATGGGGCTGATAAGCCCATAGCATGTCCTGTGTTTGATGAGCACCTGATTAGCAATATGATAAAATTATGTAAAAGGCGAAAAGAAAAACAAAAAACAAAATATAATGCAATAAATACAAATATATTGAGTAATGTGGGAATATATTGGGTAGCGTGAGGATATATTGGGTATCCAATATTAATATCCTATCCTATTGAATCCTAACCAAGCTCCCCCCATAGGATAAGAAATCATGTATTGGATAGGATAAAATAAGACAATAGGATAAGCTAATCATATCCTATTGACCCACCAAACAAGAGATAAAAATAGGATATGATAAGTTATCCTATCCTATCTTCCTTATCAGGTGCTCCAAACAGGCCCTAATAGTTTCCCTTTGGTTGCCAAAACATCAGCAACGAAATTACCTTCATCTTTTTTTGTTGTTGTCATTTTTAATCTTTCTTTTTCTACATCTTATATCTTCGTCTTCATATCTCTTATTTCTTTACCAATCGTTGTTAGTAATTATGAAATATTGTCAGTAATTATGAAAAGTGTCACTCGATAACGTATCGAAAACGCGTATCGGTGCTTCATAGATACCACCCATGGGCATGCCATCCATGGGCAGCAGCTATTGACATGCATGCAAACCGCGGCAGGTTCAGCAATGAACTGAAGTCTAATATACGAAGAGCAAAGCTGCAGCTGTGGAGTTTTCATAGATAGTGTAATGATAGTGTAAAATGTTATTGTATAAGATTTAATAAACTTTTAAAAGTATGTGTTGTTTGGTATGAGATTATATAAGATATTATATTGGATAAGATAATATTATTTTATGTTTCGATATGCATTATCTGACACTTAAGAACAAAATTTAATATTTTTTACTTAAAAGTATATTAGATTTATATAAATTTATCATGCCTTGGTGAAATAAGTTCCTAACTACGATCTAGAAAAAAAATTCATAATTACTATGTACATTAAAAAAAAGTTTGTCCACAAAAAATTAATAAATTTCTAGTGAAATTTGAGATGTACTAGTGGCCGAGAGATTTAACTTATAGGAGATTTTTATCTTTATGATGACCTAAGTTTATATTTATATCTGTATGAATTTTTTTAAATATTTAGATCTGTATATATTAATTTATAATTTTTAATATTATGTACTCCACTATTACTACTTTGTTTTTTAGTCCCAGATCACTAATAATTGACAAAAAAGTTTATTTGTTTTGTATCACAAAAAAAAATTATTTTGATATTTTGTGATTAAATTACTGATGACCTGTTTGAATTATTTTTTTAAAAATTATTTTTATTTTTCAGAAAAAAATAAAAAAAAATTCTGTTTGATAATGTCTATTTTGTAATAATAATTTTAAAAATTATAACTATTTTTTAGTTTTTAAAATCAAATTTAAGGAATATTTCTGTTTTATATTTTAGCTTTTAACTTTAAAAAAAATAATTCAGAAAACACATTACTTTACAAAATAATTTAAAAAAAAAAACAGAACGGAACATAATCAAATGGGTGAAGATTTATTATGGACAAGGACCACCATTTTTTTAAGTGATTTCTCAATGTAAATATGGTAAAATTAGAAAAAAATAATAATAATAAAGATAAAAAGAAAAAGAAAAAAAAAAAATTAATTAATATCATAAGAGAACACCAATTGATTGGTGGTGCACATAAAATATTTCCATCAAATGGACCGTAATTCCCTTTGTTTTTTTCACAATGAAAAAGAAGCAGTCGGTGTGGTCACGCGATATGTGGCGTGTGTCAACAGCAGCAACTTCAGTTCTGAATAAACAATCTAGCTGTAAGAGGAAAACAACCACTCTTTGTGGCTATCCATGGTTGTGCTTTGAAAGACAAGAACATGGTTCTATCTTTAAACCCCATCATGAGCTTCAGCTCAACGGTATGTGGTTCCTGTTCTCCTACTTCTTCACCATTCACCATTCGTTTTACTTTTTTCTCTTTGGTTAGAGTCATTTCCTCGTTTCGTTGGACCCTTCCTCGTTTTCTCAAATCAGATGTTTTTCTTTGGTTATGAAGCATCTGAGGATTATTTGAATATCCCTTTTTGAGCATCTCGGACTTTAATTTGTTACACCTATTTGTGGCAACTGTTTCAACATGTGCTAGAGTTAGAGAAATATTAATACAGTTTTAACCTTATGGTTGAATTGATTCTTCACGTGATATCAGAGCTAACAATTTAAGCTTTTGGATTCACTTGAGAGATTTTATAACATCTAGACTTTAGAGATAAGCAGTTTTTGGCGCTGATGAGGTTTGATGAATGTATGAAGTTCTGTGGTGTGCTCTATTAGTCCAAAATTTATTGCAAATCTGAAACGCTTCTATGAAAATTTTGTCCTGGATTTTTGTTCTATAGGAAAAAGTGAGAAACATAAATAAAAAAGGAAAAAATAAATGATAGATTATGCTGAGATATATAGTCTCAGATTGGTTCGATGAACAACTAATGTTGCCTTTATAAGGCCTTGGGCACTCCCACCCTAAGAGCTAGCTTTTGAGGTGGTGTATCCCAAGGTTCTTTACATGGTCCCACATTGGTTGGATGAACAACTAATGTGGTCTTTATAAGGCCTTGGGCATCCCACCCTAATTGGAGAAATTATTAATTTTGAATTTATGATGTGCAACTCAAAGCAAATAATAATAATGCTTTATTAGGAGTAAAGAGTATTCGTTAGGTGAACTTCTCATGAAAGCTAATGTTCCAGTGTATTATTACTTTATGTCACTACTTTGAAAGCTAATGTTCCTAGTTTGTTAACATGCACCAAACCAATGCTTTGTCTGAGAGCTTTTTAGTACTGTATAAAGAATTATGAATTGTAGTTCTATAGTTAGTTATGATCCGTTCTTGAGTTATGTTTTGGTTCAGAGAGCTTTTTGATGATAAAATGAGGGTTTAGCTATGGTTATCCTTTATATGTCTTGAGATTATTCTTGATAAGAAAAAGCACCGACTTATATGTAATGAGTTATCAGTGGTTATTGTGTTTGTCGTCAATTACTTGAGTATAATTCAATTGTGTTTATTATTGACTGTTATTTTTCTGGTCACTTAACACAAGTCTTTTAATTCTCCATTAGAAGTTGCAAGCAAAGTATCAGGATGCATCAAGATATTCTATTGGAGCTTCTTTACCAAAGGCCACTCAGTTTACAACACCATTCTTGGTAATGCATGGATCAAGAATGCTTGCCAAGGAAAAAAGATTTGGCCATTGTTTTTCAGTTGCAGATAGTGATCAGCTGGCAGCAGACGCCAGTAGTGAGGATTTTGGCAGTGCTGAGAATTCACCTGCCAACAATGATCAATTAGCATCCATGAATCCTCCAGATGAAAATTTCCAATTGCAAGATAAAGTTGCTGCTGATTCAGGATCCCAAACATCAAAGGGTTCCAATGGTTCAGTTATCCAAAAGCAAGGGTCAGCAGCATCTCCTAAATCACAATCTACAACCAAAAGATCTTCCCTGACAGCAAGAGAGAGGTTAAGGGCAGCTCGAGTCCTCAACCGGTACACGGAATCAAAAAAAACATCATCAGAATCAGACATGGGCAGGAGGAGAGTGTTGGATGCTTCAAAAGAAAGTGATAGAGGGAAGAAAAGATCTAGACTTCCAGAAGCACCTACTAATTTGTTTGATGACAGCAAAAGAGGGATGCCAAAGCAAGGCTTGACTTTTGATTTTCCTGGGGGATTAGATCTGCTTGTCATTGCCTTTTCATTTGTTTTTATCAGTACAGTGATGTTTGCAACAACTTACATTGTGTGGAAAGTTGGTGCAATCCATTTTAATGAGTACTGAGATGAGGGGTTAAGTTACAAATTCACCATAAATATAGTAGCTGATTTACATCTTTGGACAAGCTTCAGCTTCATCAAACTTCATGGACTGATGTTACTGATCAGCTTTTCACATTTTAGGTTCTAAAGATTCTGTTTCTTATTGTTATTATTATTTCATAAGCTAGGAGAGAGATTTACTTCAGTGGGGATGTACAGGTGAATATAACATATAATGCTTAACATTTACACCTAGAGTTCCTCTTGAGGCTCTTGTCCTTCTTTTGCTTTTTTATATTGTTTTTAATTGTTTCTGTTTTTCTTCTCATAGTTGTTATTACATAAAAAGAAAAGAGAATTATTGTGGAGTCGCTCACTTAGTTCATTAGTGTTCAGTGTTTTTTCTTTCAAAAATTATTATTCCAATGATTAATTTCTGCAATTTAAACACTATTCTTTTACTTATTTATAATTTTTTTTGTCTTTTAATCTTCTGTTAACTTAGAATTAAGAATGAATGGTTTGTATATATTAACTGTTAGTAAATCAATTCTAAGTAGATCTATTGTAACAATAGCTAGAGTTTGCTGACTAATTGGGACGAGATTAAAGTTTGAAGGTGTTTGTCTATTTATTAGGGTGGCTCTATACACTTCTCCATATAATTATAGGCTATATTATAAAGTGTTTTATAAGAGTTATGTTGTAGGAAAAGTGATTGTGTTATGTAATAGAGATTCGTTTTGCGTGCCGGATTTTTTTTTTTTTTGCTGCGGGTCCCACAAAATGTTGTATGTGTAAGAAATTTTTTGTGGGTATGTTAAATGATAGATGATAAACTCTATTATAAAATACATCCGGTTCAGTTGACATTTGTAGTTAATCACATTTCTGTGTGGTTAAATTAAATAATTCAGGTGATTACTTTTATTAATCAATTAAAACCTCGAAGAAATAATTAACAAATTGTAATTAATCAATGAATTTAAGTTAAATATTCTATAAATGTAAAAGAGTTTTATGATATTACCTAATAATATGTTGTCATATTATTTGATAGAGTTAACATCTCATGTATTATCAAACTCATCAATTGATGTGACCATACATTATTGGACGTTAATAGTGTGTCAAAATTAAACTCGTGATTAATTTTAATAATGTTTATGTTGATACAAGTTAATTACGGCTAAAGCGCTTAATTGTATGATACTGCTTCATCAACCAAATGTTTTCTAGAATTGACCCTTCATAAATTATAGACATGTTATCAACCACAATATATTATTACTATTTCCATAAAGTAGTTGAAAACTGTCTCCACAAACTTAAAACTTTGGCAAAAGAAGCCAAGTTACAATAAGCTGATGCGAAGTAAGCTCGGCTCCGACCGAAGAGGTGAAAATCGCTTCTACAAACTTAAAGCTTTGGCAAAAGAAGCCAAGAAAAATAAAGTAACGACAAAGTAAGTCGAGTTCAACTGATGAAAGCCGACGACGACATATGCCGACCAAACAACTCAATCCAAGGTCTGGGCCACGAGTTTGAACCCCACAAGTTCCCTAGAGAGTTACGAAACTAGGGCCAAGGCATAATTGTCGCCCATGTAGATACTATACGCCATGTCAAAGTAAGTTGGGTTCAAATAGCATAACAGAATGTAAAAAGAAGCAAAAGACCATGAGTCGCGCCCGAACAACTTGATAAAAGATGCACCCCATGAGGATCAGGTCCAAATTATGTTTGGAGGACCTGTGAAATCACGTGGATCATATCACGCCAAGATTCCCTGAAGTGGGTAAGACGCCAACAAGGTTGCAAGCAACCCGGCCACGAGACTAAGTTTAGAAGTTCGATTAAAGCTTCGAGCTCTAAAAGCCCTAAAATGACTACGTAATAATGGATCGCAAGTAGCTACATAAAGACTATCACTTTTCAGTAAAAGATGAATTATTCTGCAATATTCTGCCTACACTAAGATGTCAGCAAATCAAGTCGAGTTTAGACTTAAGGCCCAAGTATAGAAGCTGGGGTGGATAGTGAAAACCCATGATTGAACGTGACAGACCTAGAATTCGGGCTACAAGTCCTGCACCTGCGAGCACCCCATAAGGTGACATTGTTGCCTTCAAAAGTACTAAAGCCATGAAAATCAAGCCATACCCAAATGATTTGCATAACGAAATGCCGAAAGAGGCTCAACGCCATTGGTCCAGACCAAGCAACTTGAACAAAAGGTGCATCACAAATAATAAAGCAAAATTTCAAAATGACCATATGTGGAGAATAAAGGCCAAGAAAAAACCCGGCGATGTACTTTACAACCCAAAAAGGACTTAAAGTCCCCACAAAAAGAAAAAGCAAAAAGATTACAAAATAAGTCGGCATTCTGACATACAGCTACTAGTCTTCCTAGATGACCCCAACAGACTTATGAACCCAGTCTAGCATGAAGAGGTCAAAAAAATCACAAGAACACGAAAGGAACGTGAAAGGCCAAAAATCCAACACCCTGGGCAGCCAAAACAAGGCAACACAGAAGCACGAACATGGCGGTGTATAGAAAGACTAGCTACTCTAGAACCAAACATCGACCAAGAAAGCATAAACAATAAAAGCAGTAGCAAAACTGCATGTAACTCGGCACCAAGGTCAAACGTGGAATTCAGATCTAGCCGCACTGATAAGAAGTCGCTCACAATAGAAAGACATGCAAGGCGGCCCAACAACACTTCAGCCCGAATGCTCAGACTGCCAAATTGGGGGGCACGTGTAGGAACACATCTGTCAAAATGGAACGAGGAAGAGAAACAATCTCCATAGGGTGAGAGACCCCTACAAACCAATTCCAAAGCTCAAATTAAGGAAAAGGCCATAAAGTCATAAGGAAAGACAATATTTCAGCCTAACACGACCTTGTTATGGTGCACAAAACGCAAAGGCGACATTCAACTCCCAAGGCACATCCTACCAATCAGAAATGGACACAGTTAAAGGCATAATCGTCGAATGGAATAAATAAGGACAAAAGATTTCAGCCCAACACGACCAGACAACCCAGTTCAAGGAAGTCAGCCAAGACATAAATGCTAGAAAGATCGGCTAGTCTCAAGTGGGACTTCAATCAAAGAGGTTGAGGGAGAAATACCGAAGCAACATCTTCAGTCCCCAGCTCACGAAACCCGGCACAAAAGTTCAAAGGCCAAGTTAAAATTTGAATCATGAAGTACAAAAATAAAGTCGCTCAGTTTGAACCAGGAAGTACTCGAAGAACAGAATCTAGAACGAAGACCAATAAGATTACTTAAATTTTAGAAAAAGCATCACAACTCGTAAAAGTAGGGATAAGAACTCGGCAATGAGGTCAAAGGAAAAGCCCCTCCACTTTTAATAGGGACCTCAATCGGAAAAGTTCGAGGGAGAAATGATTGGCACAAGAAGCCTGCACAACAGACTTGAAAGATGAGTCTAGACTCACTTGGCAAGTCCCAAATCAATGTACTAAACACGGACCAGGACATGACCCAATCCTAGTAGGAAAGCTCGGTAAGTTTGATATTGAACACAACCAGAGAAAATAATTATAATTGCTGACCTAATTAAGTAGGTAAAGAAGGGTTTCAACCCAGAAGAAAATTATCGAAAAAAGAAGACAAGTTCATCATCACGAAAATGACAACTATTGCAGCATGGTAAAGGCCCACATTCTAGAAGACTTAAGAAAAATAAAGGGATATTAAGAAAAGATTTCTTAATTATACTCATCCTAATGTGACTACAATGGATCAAGCATTAGACCCCCAAAAATCCATCAGAGGTTCAAGATTTCACTATGCAAAGGTAAACTCTATAAATAAGAGGTAAATATAACATGTACACGCTCTCTCTCTCTCTCTCTCTCATTAGCTTCATTGTGCATACACACCTCCCCTTTGACTACTCTATTAGCTTTGTGCACTTTACCTCAAAGGTATCTCATTCATAAATTCCTGAGAGAATCCTAGATCCAAAATCAATATATTAATCTCTTACTAGACATTTCTATCCTAAACATAAAACATTCCTTGATGTAGGATCAATCCAGTAGCCCCTGGTAGAACACACTGATTTAGCTTTTTATTACTACAAGAGGTCAATCCGTCAATGTACCAAAACACCGTAAGTTCAACTGGTCAAATTTTAGGTTATGGCCCCCGCAACAACAATGATTTTCCATTCGTTGAATTGGGGTCGTTCTAAGGGAAATATTTAATATGTTTCAGGACCACTGAATTTTTTGGTGCTCCCTCTCACATCATTAATTTTTTTTTCTTTTTTTATTCCTATTATTTTTCCTCTTTTCTAATTTTGTCCTCCTATTTACACTAAAGGACCACCTAAAAAATGATGGTCCCGGCCCACCAAAAATAATCTCCATTCTGAGATATAATGGTAGTGGGTATGGCAGAAGTGGTGGAACATGAGGAATATAAAACGAGATGAATTTTATCTGGTATAACATTTATTTAAACTTTTGACTTTATATATTTATTTCATTTTCGTCCCAGTTCTATAACAACGGAAATTTTGATTTGAGTAGTAAATTACAAATGGCGGCTATTTTTCTTTCAATTATTTCACTTTCATCCTTTTGGTTTGCCACATTTTTCTCGTAACACTTCACTTGCCGACTATGTTTTTGTATATAATATAGGGTTATATTTATCTCATTTAATATGAGATAACCCATTTTTCTACACACATAATAAAGATGGGTCCCATTTTTATTTTTTTCTCTCCAATCATTTGTGGGCCCCTCTTATTATTTTATTTAACCAACATAAGATATCTTATCTACATCAACATAAGAAAAATATTTTCCTATAATATAAGATATATATTGCATATATGTTATGAGGTAATGGGACCCAAAAAAAACCTTTAATCAGACATAAAAAATGGAGAAACAGAAGAGAAAATTAAACGATGAAAAAGAAATGGAAGAAGTGATAAGTGTTACTTGAATCCAAAATTTTAAGATTTTAGGTGAGAATTAATTAATTATTTTTAAATTTTTATGTCTCTAACATATCATCCCATTCTTGAAGCATGAATATGACATAGGTCCATTTTCTGATCTACCTTGTGATGCGCAGACCTATTTTTTTTTAGGGAAAACTTCAAAAACCTCTTATAACTTTTCTCATAATCATTTACCTCCTCCCCAAAATTTTGAATTATTTATCCCCTGACTTAAAGGTTTTTTATCATTTACCCCGAAGTGAGGGGATAAATGATAAAGAAATTTTAAATCATGGGGTAAATGATAAAAAAAATTTAAATAGGGGTGTAAATGATTCAAAAAAATTGTGAGGGATAAGTGATAATTGAGAAAATTCATAGGATTTTTTTTGAAGCTTTCCCTTTTTTTTATCTACCTTGTGTTGTGCAAGCCTATTTTTGTTGTTTATATTGTGCTTTTCCTAATTTCACATGAAAGGGGGAGACGAGGAGGATATAGTCATGGCCTCCTACTCACTCCAACTTTAATATTATAATAAACACCGCTTCAACCCAAGATTTTAAAGCATGGCTGACTTAATTAATTATTTTGTTTCTTTTACGTCTTTCTAACAGGAAGGAAACACGGATTCATAAGAAACCACACAATTTGTTTTGAGAGATAGATAGAGAGTTTACAAAGTGAGTGGTTGATCAGAAGTCTTGTCACCCTTTAAGGTGCTCTTTATTATGAGTTGCAATTTTGAGTTGAGTATAGGGTCCTACGTTGTGACCCAGCAGTGATTGTAATTGAGGCTTCTTTGTTTGCTAGCTTGTGCTGTAGACAGACTAAGCAAGCTTTTCAATCAGAGTGACACCAAAGTGTAAAAAATGGGTCTCTTTTACTCAGTCTAATGCTTTGAACTTCCACCTTTCAATCAAGATGCATGAAGGTAAACCAAACCTTGTCTTTGAAGGATGAAAAGTTGGACTAGTATGGTTAAATGGGTCCCCCAGGTGTCTTAAACTTGAAGGGCAATTCTTTTACTAATGTTGTTACAACATGCGTTTGTCCAATTGCATGAGCAAATTGGGGATCCTATTTCCATATCAACTCAAGATAATGGGCTTTACGTATTAACTAGCGAGAATCATCGAAGTATTTGTGCAAATAGGTATAATCCGTCCAATCGATACTTTAATTGGATTAGTGATCGATTTATAGGTTTCGCCGTAAACCTAATTAGTTACTTCCAATTACATAAATCAATAGTTCAAACCGCACTAGGATTTTCTTTTTACTTATTGATCCTGTGTCTTTCTCTTCTTTGTATAACTTTTTTCATCTTGGTGATCATGGCATAGACTAAAACATTGGTTGGAATAATTGTACAGGGATGTAGGCGAAAGTGTGAAAGCTTAACTCCACCAAAATTGACAATTCAATGTGGAAGATCTTAAAGTATCTTCAATTAATGGGATCCACCACCATAAGCCTACCACTTTCAAATAATCTTCATTGCTTACTTTTTACTTTATCAAACAATTAACCAATATTAATATTTTGTCTTAAGGTAAATGCTAAGAAAATACTCATGCTTTTATTTTTCTAACATACTGTTTCACTGCTATTTTAGAGGAAATATCCGTTTACAATTTTTTTTTACAAATTACATTAAGTATGACCGGTCATACACTTTTGAATGAAGTATGACCGGTCATACTTAGTGTAGTTTGTAAAAGTTTATAAACAAAAAATTTGTAAATATAATCCTCGCTATTTTATATGAAAATCACTTAATCTTAAAATGTAACCTATGAAGCAAAAGTTCAAGATAAGTAAAATGACACTTTTGAGATCAAGAAAGTCTATTTGTTAGATACTATTTCAATTATGGTACAAATTCTTACTCAGCAAGGATACTAACTAATATTAGATTACTACCCTCATTCTTATTCTTTTACACTTCATTTTCCACCCTCCTTATAAAGTCAAGTTCGTTAGATTTATTAGAGGGAAGAAAAATTATTGGTGAAGTGACAGAAAGATACAGCCAAAATCGATTTTCATTTTGACCAATCAAAAGTTATTGCTTATCACACCAATCACTATCAAGATAAGAAGTAAGATCACCCATTATTAGTGCAGCAAACAGTGGCTGCGGATGGGAGATAAAAAGCTCTGAGAGAATGAGAGAAACTTTAGAATGGTTTCCATTGTGACTATGGAAAATTACTATGATTCTGGCTTGCATCTGGGTACCAACTTGGCTCAATGCAGTGATCATTCTCCTTATTCAATCCCTACACAAATACTTCCTCATGTCTCTGACTTTTCCTCTCTTCAATTTGGTGAGTTCCACTCATGGCCAGTGACCATTGAAGGTGCTCCAGAAGAGAGAGCAGCAAGTGCTTCTAAGAGTCACAGTCTAGCAGAGAAAAGGCGTAGAGATAGGATCAATGCACAGCTTGCAACTCTAAGAAAACTGATTCCCAAGTCTGATAAGGTAAACCAATTTTAATGTGTCTCTTTTCAAGAGTGGCATAATAGTTTATAAAGTATTTACCATTTAAAGCTTATAACATTTTGATGTGTCTCTTTTTTATGGATGCAATAGTAACACTTAGCCCTCACACAAGATAATTAATGGAATTTGGAATGGAAGTGACATATATTTATGGTTAGCAAAGTCATAAAAGGATTTGAATTTCACATACCCATCTTAATGAAGGATAGAATATTGAATGAAGCTAAAAAAAAGTGTATATATTGTTGGGAATGGTATGGGGGAGCCCAAAACTCTTTACGAAGGATATATCCACCAATGGGCCAAGCGATAAACCACAATAAGTGGGCCAATACCACATCTCAACCCAAAACCTTAAGGCTGTAGGTTTGTGGGTATTTTGCACTTATATAGTCATCACTTCCCCTCTATGTATGAGAACCAACAAAGGATATGAGAGCCCAAAACCCTTTGCAAAGGATATATCCACCAACTGGGCCATAAACCACAATTGGGCCGACACCACATCTACAACCCCTATATAGTCCCCCTTGTTTAAGGGCAATACTCTTCTTTTTACAACTCATACTTGAATACCCAACATCATGTGCCCCCTTAAGGGCAACTTCTACGGAAGTATTTTTTTTCTTTAAGTATTGGAGTCACACTAGCCTTCTGCGGAGGCCTTGAAACATCATTATCTCTAAATATTCGGCCCAGGCCCAACCAAACTTTAGGATTTGATACCACTGTTGGGAATGGTATGGGGGAGCCCAAAACCCTTTGCAAAGGATACATCCACCAATGGGCCAAGCGATAAACCACAATAAGTGGGCCGACACCACATCTCAACCCAAATCCTTAAGGCTTTAGGTTTTTGGGTCTTTTGCAGTTATATAGTCATCATTTGGTCTATGTCTAGCCAATATGGTACTTCCTTTTACGACTCATACTTGAATACTTCCCACATATATAACATTTGTGTAATTGTAGATGGACAAGGCAGCTTTACTAGGGAGTGTGGTAGACCGTGTCAAAGATCTAAAGCGAAAAGCAATGGATGTTAGCAAAGCCTTCACAGTTCCAAGTGAAATTGATGAAGTATCAATTGACTATGACAATATTCAAGATGAAAGTTGCACTAAAGTGAACAAGTTGAAGGACAATATAGTCATCAAAGCTTCTGTTTGCTGTGATGATCGACCAGAACTATTCTCTGAACTAATCCAAGTCCTCAAAGGCTTGAGACTCACAGCAGTTAAAGCTGACATAGCAAGTGTTGGTGGCAGAATTAAAAGTATATTGATACTTTGTTCTAAGGATAGTGAAGAGGGTGTTTGCCTTAGCACTCTCAAACAGTCCCTTAATTCAGCTGTGACCAAAATTGCTTCACCTTTCATGACATCTAATTTTCCCACTAGAAGTAAGAGGCAAAGGTTCTTCTTGCCTTCTCATTTCGTACAGTAATTAACTGCAAAATCATTCTCTTACCCCTTCTTTTTTTCTGGCTTTGGAGAGGGCCATTTCATTGGGGGGCAATTATTTGCTTTATTTTTCAGTATTATATACCTATCAAATATATAGTTTGTCCATTAGGAAGCTGAAATGTTGATTTTGTGCCATCAATTAAGGCAAACAAAGTTAAAGAGTAATAAGAAATTAAAAGGAAGCAAATTAAGCAAAGCATATGCAAAAAGTTAAGTAAAGAAATCATGTGTATGATATGTGTCATACCAAGAGAATAGAAAAGGAGCAACTTAACTTGATTTAGATCTCATCCAGAATAAATCTTTGGAGTTACTTTTGTATCTAAATTTAGTGCATCTCATCAATGGAAGCATTACACATAAGAGGAGAGTGAAAAAATTTGGCAGAGAAAAGAGAACTTTAACTGACATATAATACTCTCATTGGTGATATACACTGAATTTTAGTGTAACGGTAACGCCAAATATTTATTCCCAATTGGGAGGATCATTGGGTTAAGCAAAATAGTGAATTTGTTATACCAAGAGAAAGAGAGGGAACAGTGATTAAGTGGAAAAAGTGGTGGATCATTGAGTTGCTCGCTGATTCTTAGAAGTGGAAAAGTGGTTTGGTGTTAAGTCATAACTCATAACTACATTTGACTTTTAGAAGTGATTAATGGATTCAGCAAATATTGGCACGTCCCCACAAGTTGTGCAAGTTGTTCGTGTTTAATAATGATACTCATGTCCCCTTAATTAGAGGTTTTAAATTCCAATTCTGAAAATAAAAAAATAATTTTGGGGGAGCTATCCTCTATATGACAGTAATTAAATCGAACTAATTCAAAAGATGAATCAGTTGAGGAGACTAAAAAAAAATGAGACAACACCCCATATTCTCTTTTTTGATACATAGAAACAGCTGCTAGGATTAATGATATAATAAAGCAGCCAGTGGCATTAATTACATAAAAGGACCAAATCCATGTTCAGATTATCCATATTAAAACAAAAAGCAACTTCAAGAAAATTCATCATTGCAAAATATATAAGGGGGAAATTAAAATGGGATAGGATATTCTGACACACAAATAATGTTACGCAGAATGTTACGATCACATCTTAACCGTTGATTTTCGTCAATCAACGGTTATCATTTTTCAAATCAAACTCATTAATTAATTATTAATTCGCAATAAATGATAACTGTTGATTGACAGAAATCAACGGTTACGATGTATGTGGTCGTAACATTATGCATAACATTATTTGTGTGTCACAATATCCTATCCCAATTATTGCTCTTAAAATATGTAAATTTCCTCTCTCCCGATGTACGATATGTGTCTCGATTTTAATTACTTCTTATTTCTAGACATGCTGAATTTTTTATGTTGGATTATATATCTAGAATTCTAAATTGATCTGAGAATCATTTTTTAGGGTAAATCGATCTAAGGATCATTTTTACTGGCCAAAACAATAATAATAATAATAATAATAATAATAATAATAATAATAATAATAATAATAATAATAATTGATAGTGTAGTGAGAGATGGTAAAATTTGATAAGGATAGCAAATACATGAATCCAGGATGTCAGCATCTTCTTTAATAAGTGATCATGATGTAACGTGAATGGTCCACGATTACTGGAATATCGAGATCGAATAAATAATTGTTGGCTTGGGTTTAAATGTAACAGTGACAATTGTGGTACTCTTCCCACACAAATTTATCCAAATACCATGTTTTTGAACTATTTTTCCAAACTGTCACGCAGACAAGGTCGCTTCTGACACGAGCGAATTATGCATGATAATGTGTCAGGAAGCTGGTGGTGCCAGAGTTCGTTTCTGACACAGGCAACCTCTATTTTTTGTTAAGTTCGCCTACATGGTATGCGACCTCCATTTTTTTTTAATTTGATATTTGTTATCCACTAAAAATGTGACACGTCAGCAAATCGAGTTCGCCTGTGTCAGAAGCGAACTTGCCCCCGTGGCAGATTGGAAAATAAGACTGTTCGCGTGGCATTTAGATAAAAAAGTTAGTGAACAATGGCATTTTGGTTAGTTACCCAGTTTATATTGGAATATTTAAACACCTTATTTTTTATTTTATTTTTTGTAACATTTAATCACTTATTTTTATTCTTTTATCCATAAGCAAGTTTTGCTTCCACTTTCGTGCAAATTACTGAAAAATATAAAAAAGTATATCTTTCTATTGTATAAGAGCTAACCTAAATCTATAAATATATCACCGTACGCCTAAATAATAGGTGGTCCTCAGAGGTTCATATGTGATGCTCATTTTGGCTGCATAAAATAGTTAGCTTGCTTGTCCACATCCAGATTGTGACAATATGTAACTATTTCATACTTGTATTTATTTATAGCAACAAAATAAAGATCTAAGACAGTCAGATAGATATTATCATACCCGGACACTGGACACTCTACCCTAACTGCTGCCCCACACAGTTTTGGCACCCTACTCACCTCAATTTAATCCTAGAATCTTAAAAATAAAAAAAAAATTCCAATACAGAGCTTTACTTAACAAAAGCTGTGATTTATAAAGAGGCTTTCTCTAATATTAATTAGAGATGATAAAGTAGGCGGTCCACCTCGCCCTCTCGTCACCCCGTCATCAACCAGCCATAAAATGAATCAATCCTCCCTGATCCGCTTTTGAAAGTGGACTAAAAAACTCAACTCCCCCCCACACCATCAACCCGGCCAAAAATAACTTCACCCCACTTTTGAGATGGGTTAAAAAACTTAGCCCGTCCCGTTTAGCAAGTGGGATGGATTGATCTGCCAAACCGAGCTCATTTTGCTAGCTCTACTGTTAACCAAGGCATTACCACTTACCTCAAACGAGATGGAACTCAAATCATGCTAACGATTGAAAGTTATAAATTGCTAATAATTTCCTGAATTCTTCCATGGAATTCTTACACACCTTCAAACCAAGCCCAAAGTGGTTATGTACAAGAGCGGTTTTATGGTTCTTGCCAACAACTCTCCTCTTCAAATTGGGAATGTGGGACCATTAGAGGGAAGAGGAATGGGAAGAGACGTAGGCTCCCCCTCCCAATTGAGGCACAAAACCTTCCTAATTGATAAAATACACACACTACCCTTCATACAAATTTCTCTTCCATGTGGTTTTTTCTGATTTTCAAATATATGAACGATTGATTGGCTAGTGAAATGAGGGATTTTGAATTTTGAGTCCTAGATGAAAGTTAATGCTACTAAGGAAGAAAGGTTCATGATTCACGTCTACACATCACTTTGATTCATTTGCGTGTAAAAATTGCATCGTTTGTGAACTGCGTGGCATGTTCACTTAGCTAGATTGTTCATCATTAATGAAACCGGAGTTATAATGTCTAATTGTACTGCCTAAGAACATTATAACACGACGACCAGCTAAACCAAGAAGCAGGTTGACTAAATCAGTGCTGATTGTGTGCATATCACAAAAAACCAAAACATAAATAAAGCATGTGTTTGGCCAAATGAAACTTTTTAGATATATAATAAGAGGTTTACTAACCTCATATTAGATGAGATAGTACTCTCATATGGGTGACACAAATGTATGAGATCCACAATTTAAAAAGAAAAGAAAACAAGAAAAGATAAAATTGACACGAAATTCTATGGATGGGTATATGACATAAGATAGATATTTTATGCAACATGATAGTATCATTTCCCATATAATAAAGTGCGAAAATAATAAAATAAAATTATATTCTTACATTAAAATAAAAATACAATTCATATTTTCAAAATTAACAATATAATGAAAAGAGGATATTGAATAAAATGAAATTATACACAATCTATTAAATTTCATTTTACTCCACCTAATCAATCAAGAAATCACGAGGATGATCAATCACATTTAGGAAACTCACCTATCGTTCCTCTTTTACGCAATTGTTCGTATATACTATAGCAGCTATGAGCTATTAACCAAGGACCCCTTCTAACACGACTCGACAAAGTATTCAAGTAATGGTACTGTAAAGACTTGTAGCTGTATGGAGACTACACATAACTCTATTAGCATTTAATACATCATGGAGCCCTCTGAAGACAATCCCATTCAATACATGAAAAAACACTTCGGTATTTTCTCAGTTGGGAACATGATTTTCTCCCAAAAACAATTTGTACATATCTCAACTAGAATCAGTAAAACCAGATATCAATTAAGGTAGACACAACACAACACAACACAACACTTGAAATTATGCTATGTACTAATATATTGTAAAGAACACCCCATTTGGCAAGATCAAAAACTCCATAAACAAAGAAAAATGGTTTCTTCATCCTCAGGCAGACAACATAATACCAGCAATATTAATGAAAGATCAGGTTTCTAAGAGGGTGGGATTCAAAGATCACAAAGTCAAAAAAATATATCCAAAACAAATCATGAAAATAGCAATGCAACAATATCAAAGATGTCTCCATAAACATTTAAACGGCATTTGACATTTACCTTCTCAATTCAAAATTCAAATAAAAAACATCCAATTTTATGCAAACCTAGACGCATCAACTTTCCATTACCAGCTCTTCTCTTCAAAAATATCCAATTTTAGAACAACACAATTGTTTGGCTCAACGCAAGCCACCATAATCAAACACATGGACGGAATCATTTGAATTGTAACCAACAACTTCATCACAGAAATTAATACGTATGTATTATCTATATATAACCCAAGATAAACCGCATAGTACACAGTGGAGCGCGAAATTTCCAAATTCCAACCACGGAAAAACAAAAATCAAGCACGAGAGAACAAGGTATTCAAATATTAAAGCTAGTTTAATTCGCAGGAAAGAACATCTCTTGGTCTAAGAATTATGCAAAAGAAACCAATAAAAACGTAACATAACATTTTAAAAAAGAGAGAGATAGGTACTACTCTCTTACTTAGGAGTTCAATTCGAAATGAAAAAACAACACGAAAAGAAAACAAAACTAGAAGCAATAGTTGTCAGGGGAACACAAACTACTTGGATCTTTGTCTCATCTTTCGGCGCTTCCTCTTCAGCCTCCTCATACGCTTCTTCTTCCACTGTACAAAACCACACTCCCAATCAAATCAAAAACACTACGACAACAACAACATTGTAAAGAAGAAGAAATAAAAAGGAGGTAAAAGGACGTTACCTTGGCCCTCATGGTGAGAACAAACCGAACCTCTGAACCAAACCCTACTCGTCCCAAACAAAGACAAAGCTGCGGAGAATTAACAGAGATTGGGAAAACAGCAAATCTAGGTTTCAGGAATTTATAGTGAACCAGAAAACCTAGCAAACAAATAAGGATGGCCCAGCCCATTACGTTTTTCTATCACGGCCCAATACTTGGTTTTCTATCCCTAAACCATACGCTGCATTTTTATTTTTTTATCCTCATTCGACTTCCTTATCTATAAGTACGGTCCGAAGGAAGGTTATTCATTGGAACAGTGGATGCATTGAACTTCGGAGAAAGGATGAGACTAATCCCTTCGCTACAGGAGAAAGGATGCGATTAATCCCTCATTCGAAGAGAGAGAGAGGCCCTCATTGAGAGAGAGGCCCTCATTCAGAGAGAGAGAGACCCCATTCGAAGAGAGAGGCATGTCCGCCCCTAAAGATTTTTTAAGAATTTAGTTGAGACAAGGTTTAAACTCCTGACCCAAGCAAACATCAGTTGTCAACTGAGCTACCATTGGGGTTCGCTGCATCTTTTTTTTATTTGGTAATCTAAGGGGGTTAGCAACAACACCCAAAAAAAATCAATTCAATAAAATCATTCTGAAAGTATAAGACAAAGACAAATCAGCCCGATACAGAGGACAAATACCAAGGGGAGGGTTTGAAAAAATCGAAAAATTATTCTCAACAGGATAGTCTAAAGGATATTTAGAAGTCAATCTAAACAACTATTTCCTTCTATAAAAACATGAACCAGGTGAACTTCTCAAATTTTTTGTAACCATGTTCAAATCCGAGTAGACTCTCAAGCTTCTCTTCCATTTCTGGAGAGCAAAATGATAACTGAACTTGCTGCATTTTTTAATTTTTTAACTACAAAGCAAGTACTGAAACACTACTTCTAAAAAAAATACACATTTTCATCATATAATTATAAATCCTATACACCCTCTGTGTACTATTAGAATAATTTTAACTTTTTCTATAGCAATTATATCAATGTTATAAAAATTAGGAATGTTGAGGTAAATGAGTATCTCTTAAGAAGTATAGATATGATACAACACAAAAACAGAAATATAATAATATTTTAAAATCATAGAACGGCATAGAAAGTTAGTTTAAATTAACAAAAAACAAAAAATTTATTTTAAAAGAGAGAATCAATGTATTGAACATAAGCATTAGCTATCGTAGGTATGATAAAATAGCATCGTTTATTTAATTATTATACTATTTTCATTTGTATTAATATAAAAAATAAGAAGGTAAAGTAAAAAGTTGCATATTGATATCCAATGTGTTTGCGAAGTATGTAACACAGTTTGTTTTAAATATATATATATAGGGTTTTATATTTCTCTATGTTAAATGAGAATTGAAATCTCATGTTGTGGAGACAAAAAACATGTGGGACCCATGTGTTAGAAAAAATTAGATGTAGGACTCATGTCAGCACGGAAATCGAAGGGTGTGTGGGAAAGTTTAAATTCTCATATTAAATGAGAAATATAAAACTCATATATATATATATATATATTATAAAATGTTTCCACTTCTTAGAATATCTCAAATTGCTTGTGGGTCGACTCAACTGGTTGGATTGTATTGGATAAGGCTTTGGGCTGTTCAAGTTAGGTTCGACTATGATTCTACTTGGTGGATATTAGACCTATTGAAATCCGAGGGCCCAAGAACTGGAGGTGACTTGCCTTCACGCGGAAATAAATGTTTTATAAATAGCCACTTCTTTCAATATTTTAGCCATGTGCGGCAAGTTAGCAACACATGTGATAAGGTGTTTTTGAATTTTCTCATATTTCAATTTTATAAATTTTAATATATTTTTTCTTTAATTAGATTGTCTATTTTTGTCAATGATGCACCGTTGTAGTTTTTTCAAGGTTCGTGGAAAAGAAAGCGAAGACACGGGAGTAAAAAAAAGACGACTTGGAAAGAGGGAGAGAGAAATAAGATTGAGGAGAGGGAGAAAATCAAGGAGAGGGAAGATTTTTGGCGAGAAGATTGGAAAAGAAAGAGAAAATATTTTAATTTTTTTGCTATGATTTTCATTACTATTATACCATTATTATCATAAGATGTAACAATCGCATTATTGCAAACAATAGAATATCTTAAAATAAATAAATAGTTTACCAAAAAAAAATATCTACTAAAAAAATTAGGGAAAAAGTTCAAATAATCTTGTGATTTGCCTTTGAATCATTTACACTTTTATGTTTTTTTTTATCATTTACATCCTTATATTTTGTCCATCCAAGTCATTCTTTAACATTATTAGAAACTTAATCAATATATTTATTTTATCCTTCTTACAAAAAAGAGCCAAAGGTCAAAGGTGTAGATTTACATTATTAATTTATTCCACATTTTTGTATTGAAAAAAGCCAAATGGCTAAGGCCACAACCTTTGATGCATGGACACACTCTTTGGGAAAAAATTGCATATTGGACATCGACATGCGTCCGACATGTAATTAATATTTTTTGACATATGGTCAATGCACCGACACACTTTCGACATGCAGTCGACGTTTTTTGACACGCTTCCAACATGCGGTCAATGTTTTCTGACTTTTCTTTATATTCAAAATTTATTTTATTTTATCTTTTTAATTAAACATGAAAATTTAATTTTTAAATCAAATATTTTCTGTTATGAAATTTGACCTAAAAAATAAACAAGGCATGAAAAATTATCTTTTCTGTATATTTATGTTACGAGATTTGAATATTTAATTGATTATATAACTTACTATGAGTTGCTATATGTATTAAATGTAAACTATATTATATATTAAAAATATTATTTAATATCAAAATATGTCATAACGTGTCAAAATCTAACTTTCTTATAATTAATGTGTCATGTCATATCTTGTGTCGGTGTCGGTCCAACATAGGCCACAACTATATATTTACAAAGAAAAGCCAAATATCAAATGACAAAGGCATCAAATATTATTTTATAATAATTCCTAATACTTCTTTTAATTTTTTTAAAGAGAAAAGAAGCTGAAAAAATAGCCATCAAATAAGTATATGCAATTTTTTGTCTTTCTCAACTCACCTGGTTAATTATTAAGGTTGTTTCACCATCCAGAATTATTAGATAAAAAAAACTTGACTTTGAGATTTTTCAGAAACTGACTACCATTGAGGTGGTAATTTCACCCCATACAACACTTTATTTTATTTCATTTTATTTTTTGCAATTCTTATGTACAAAATAATATATAAGCCAATTGAATCACCCAATTTTTTATCTAGAAAAACAATGAATGCACAAAGCAAGATGAAACTCTATGAACCTATGAACCTGGATTGTCAAAGATTTGATGAGTTCTAAAAGATTGTAGGGAAAAAGAATCACCAAAGATGATTGTTTTCAATTCCATACGACGAGGATGTTGCTTGGGTTTGCTAGAGCATAAAATTTTGGAGATGGAAAAGAAATTCATGGAAGGAGGGTTTGGGCTTCGTTCCTTAAGCACGTGAGGGACTACTTTTGACTTGCCTGATAGCTTCCTTTACTAAATTTGCCACATGTAATACAAATGTAGGTAAACAAATGTGCCTACTCATCGGGTTTTTTGTGGTGAAATATCAAAATGTCATGTTTTGGAATTTAGAGTAAAGTAAATTTTGGGTCCTCAACAAAAATCACATGGCCTATTTTAATCCCTTAAAAAAATTGATTTGTGGTCCTTCTGAAATTTAAAATAGACTCAATTAGTCAAAATCATGGTCCCTTTGAAATTCAAAGAAGACCCACGTTAGTCCCTTTGAGGGACCACGAGTCAACTTTTTTCCTAAGAGATTAAATTGAGCCATGTGATATTTGTTGTGGACCCAAAATGTACTTTACTCTGGAATTTATAATCCCAAAATACCATCATTTGGAAACAAATTAATGAAATACCACGAAACAGACTCGTTGTCTGTAGGTAGTTCTCGTTTTACACGTGTCATGCAGGCAAGGACCATTTGTCAACAACAATAGGTATAGGAATTGTTATAGGTCCCACGGGTCAGGGACCATCTATTGCTGATAGTGGGTCCTTGCCTACCTTGGCACGTGTAAAACACATAAGACCTGAACCTGCCATCTAACTTAACTAGTTTCACATTATGTTATCACATGGCACTCTTGTCCATCCATCATACATAACCACATCCCTCATCCCCAACACATTTCTCAGGCCATTTTGTTCAACACGTATACCTTTGCTCCATAATATAATTTTCTTACTTATGTAGTCGCTATTTTACCCACACATTTAAAAAAAGAGTTCAATCGGGAATCCTTAATGGTGATTGTATACTACAAAGATAGAAAATATTATGGTTTTCAAGGCATTATTTTCGAAATAGATTCAAGAATAATTTGCACCAATCTTCGTTCTAGCTATGATGTTCTGAAGAAGACAATCCACAAGAAATTGGGATTATAAGAGAAACAATTAGTTTCTTTCTTGACAGCTAGACAAGACATTGGTGATTGTCAATGGCTAGGTGTGGAAGATATTGACGATGATCATGTGGCGTGTATAGTTGATGCATTTGTTAAGCAGACCAAGATGGGATTCATTGATTTGTACATGAAAGTAGATTGTGTTGAACACTCTATGCATAAATCGTCATGCCTTCAATTCAGCCAATTCATGACATTGATAGGTAGCCATTTTTTATAATGAAGAGAGGTACGTATCATTCCCTTCACCACCACCTCCACCAATTATAAGTCAAATGACTGTCGAAAAATATGATATGAACCTACTTGGGGTGCAGACAATGACGAGGATGAGGTTGACAAAGGCCTACTTTCAAATTGCGACTCATTGAATAGCAACGTGAAAGGCAATTTTGATGTTGAACCATCCCCACCTGTCGTCTCGAGGAATGTTCCAATATTCCCTCAAGTTCCATCACTACACATTGTGGGAGAATATCACTAGTTAGTGTACAAAATCAAAGCATTTATTTAACATGTCTATTGTGTTTGGTTTATGCATGTGATTGACCTATGTGAATATGTAGGTGATAGTAGTCAATTTTAGGCTGATATAGAACATTATAAATATATTAAATAGGGACACCCAAACCAAGAAAGGCTTGACATTGAGGGGGAGCATCCAGTCAATTGACAACTAGGACAAAGTGGAGGTGGAAAGTGTCAACTACGAGAGGTAGACATCAAAGTTATCAAAGGCAATAATGTAGCATTGTAGCGGCATCCCGACAAAGTACTTTTTACCAACCTTAATTACTTTTTTGAGGCGAGTAGACTTCCCTGGATATTTTCATAAGCTTTTAATCTTTGAGCATGTTATAGGACTAATCTTGAGTTCGAGGTGGTTCAGAGATTAGGGTTTCATGTCCCTCCCCAAGTGACATTGGTGGGAATCAAACCGAAGTCCTTCTATCTGGCACGACCCCTAACTGTTCCCAAATCAGTGGAAGCCAATCAACATCATCGGTCCTCCCTGATACTGGTTCACCATCTGTGGGAAGACCAAACAAACAAATATTAAACATCCTTCAGCTTGATCGTGACCTCACCCAGTAGCATGCGAAATGTTTGTGTTTTTGGGTGCCAATGTTCCAAAATGCGTGATCATTCTGAAAGGAAAAAAAGCATATTATAAAATAAATTAAATTATCGATAAAGAAATTACAATTATTTATACAAACCTCGTGGTTTCTAAGTGTGGCCACGTGTAGGAAACCAACCTTACCTCATGAACTCATGGGCGTCCTCCAATATGCGTGTGTGATCATGAGACGCAACTTGTCTCACGTTTTTCACACAACCTGCATCACCATTCCACACATGCGCGGATATATGTTTCTCCTATAATAGTTGGATAGAGGTATAGATAGGGTCTAGATCATTCCGGCTCCGCGTAGATCACGGGGGTGACTGATCAAGATACCTACCATTAAAATGTCTGGGAGATCCAAAAGGGGATGCCATATCTCTAATTAATAAATATTGATAAATTAATCACAACACTAATTAATAAATGAAATATAAATGGAATTATTAAATTAATTTTTATGCAAATAATACACTCAATTTTTGCAATACAATATTAATTGTATATACTAGTTAATTATTAAATTAGTAATTCATTTATACGTTTCTAATTAATTAATAAATTACAATAATTAAATATTTCACATCATTAATCTGTTAATTTATTATTTAACATGTGTATTTAATTACTAATTATTATAGTGATTATTTTTTATTTTAATAGTTAATAGTTGATCTTATATTTAGTTATATAAGTTAATATGTTACACTACACTGGATTATATTTATTAAGTTCATATAGTAATTAGTAATAATAAATATTAATGGATTGCCCAATGTGAACATTAATATGCTTTATATGAAATTGCAAACATGAATTACATAACATACTTCTAATCATTATTTAAAAAAAAAATCCATTAATTTCATTCAAAAACAAATTCAGATGTAACATTCAAGCATCAACCCTAGGCATCATAATTGAAAAATCATAAATTATGTATCCAAAAGACACAACTCTAATATTCTATGGATATGATTACTCCAATAAGCAATCACCAAACCTCTTCCTAAAAGTCAATTGCCAATGGTCATTTAACCCCTTCAATAATTATAAAATCATATGTATTTATCACAGGCACGTGAGACATCTCTTATATACACCACATAGGGTTTATATCCTACTCTACGTTATCTTACCTAGAGACTGTTTGGATCCTCTTATTTTTAAGTACAAGTTGCTTATAAGCTAAAGTTAAAAAAAAGAGCTTAAAAAAAGAAGTTAAAAGTTGTTTGAAAATTACATAAAAATTTTAGCTTAAAAGTTACTTTAAAACACACATTTCAAGAAAATTATCTCTATCTCTATCTTTATCACTCTTCATTTAAAAAAAAACACACAATTCAAGAAAAATAGATAAGAGTTTAAAAAAAGTTTCTCATAGGAGCTTTTAGTTTTTAGCTTTTTTCTTCATTATAAAAAAAGAACTTTTCGTTATAAGAACTTTTTCCAAAACCTGTTTGGCCTAGCTTATGCTTATAAGTAGTTTCTAACTTAAAAAAAGAGAGGATTCAAACAGGCACCTAGTATCACTTTGCTACACTACATTACACTACCCTACAATTAATATTCTACTCTACAAAAATTAAATGACAAATGAAGGAAGAGAGGTATATATAGGTGGCATGTACGGAAATATTTAATATGCTCCAGGATCACTGAATTTTTTGGTGCTCCCATTCACAACATTAATTTGCTCTTTCCCTTTTTGCCCTTATTTTTTTACTTTACAAAAATTAAATGACAAATGAAGGAAAAGAGGTATATATAGGTGGGATGTACATAACATATTGTGTCACGTGTCAATAGATGACAGGACCAGCTATTTGTCAAAGCGGGTCCTGGAGCAACTTCTACCGATAGCAGGTCCTGGAGGCGTTATTGTTAACATGTTGTTGCTTGTGTGATAGGTGTAAAATGGGAGCCACAGGCCCACACTTGCTGACAGCGGGTCTTGTTTTGTGGCATTTCAACAAATTGTTTATGAGCAATCAGGATCATAAATGTCGAGCAATCGGGATTATAAATGTCAAAACTTGACATTTGGTCTTTGTGTCAATATTATAGTGCACCGTTTTGTAACCATTATTTAACAAATATGGGGGAAAATAACCATTTTTTAAAAAAGAAAGAAAGAAAAGGAAAGTAAAGAAAATACAGTACAACTAGGGGTGTAAATAGGCCAGGGCAGGCAAGGCTTTGGCCTTCCCTATGTAAAATGGTCGGCCTATAGAGACTATTATTAAAGGCCATCTGCCCTGTTATTTAAAAAGAAAAGGCCTACATGGCCTATGAGGCCTTTTAGGCCTACCATATTGCAAATAAAATAAAAATAAAATATCTCATTAATTAAACAACATTTCCAGCATGGGTCCAAATTATAAAAAGTCTATGACAAATTTTTTTTAACAAGAATACAGATTATAAAAATTCATGACAACAAAGATTGAATTTTCTTAGCACATCACAATCTTCAAAATTGATTATTCCACTATATTTTCGAACCTGCAAGTAAAAAATCAGAAAATCAAATTAGTTATGATTTCACTATGTTTACATTATGAATTGCAATATATAAACATTTTCAAATGAGTTATTAAAGAAGCAATTTATACCTTTTATTTTTTTCTTCAAATCATATTTATTTCATAACAATATTTCCTCGATTAAATTAATGCTTCGACAGTCTCCTCGACTAAATTAGCACGATAATATTATATAAATAATATTATATAAAAAATAATTTTTAGAATATAAACAATATTATATAAAAAAACAAATTTTTTAGTTTAAAATTGAAACAGACCGGCCTACAGGCCAAAAGGCCAGGCTTTTTTAATTTGGCCTACGGCCTTGTTTTTAAATAGGTTCGCGTATTTAAACTACTTTGAAGGCCGGGCCAGGCCAGGCTTTTCATAGGCCAGGCCGTAGGCCCCTGTAGGCCGGCCTGGCCCATTTACATCCCTAAGTACAAGTATCGATGGATAAGGTGATTTTTTTTTTTGTTTCCAGCAACGTGACCCTAGCATAGCCCATAAATATTTAATAAAATGATAATGGTGAAGCATGATTATAAAAAAAAAAAAAAAAATTGAATTAGAAGACAATTGTCATGTACGGCACAAAAATTAATTAATTGTTTTTTTAATAAAAATTACGAAAAAATAGTCGTTTTGAAATTAATTACGAAAATATAGCAGTCAAACACGCCCTATGGGGGCGTGACTGGTTGGAGAGAGACACGCCCTAATTTGTGCGTGACCGAGGAGAGAGACACGCCCCATTGGGGCGTGTTTCACCAGGTGCTGTCACGTGACACAAAAGTCAACAGTTTGACCGTGAAACTTTGGAAGTACATAACTTTTGACTCGGGTGTCCGAATTAGATAATGTTTTTTTTATTCCACATAACTTTTCGAGATCTACGTAATGACACCTCATTTGACATATTTTGTCTCTCACAAAAAAATTGAATTTACAATAATGATACCATAAGAACGTTTAAACTCAAATTAATAAGCAGAAAATCACTGTTATGATTAGAAACATTCATAATAAAGATCCTTATTAAAAAGTTAAGTGGGTGCTTTTCGTTTTATTTTGATTTTTAAGTTTTTGTTCGTGATTATAAAGTTATGTCATTTTTAATAAAACTACGTCGGTTTGATGTATTTTTACCAAAATCATAAGGATCTTTAATATGAATGTTTCTAATCATAATAGTGGTTTTCTGTTTATTAATTTGGGTTTAAACGTTCTTATGGTATCATTATTGTAAACAATTTTTTTGTGAGAGACAAAATATGTCAAATGAGATGTCATTACGAAGATCTCGAAAAGTTACGTGGAATCAAAAAAAATATTACCTAATTCGGATCAAAAGTTATGGACTTTTTTTTCAAACTGTTGTTTTATGCCACGTAGCAGCACCTGGTGAAACCGCCCCCATACGCCCAAATTGGGGCGTGTCTCTCCCATGCCCAAATGTGGGCGTTCTCTCTCCAATACGCCCCAACATGTCACGCCTCAAATGTGCGTGTTTCTCTCCATTGGAACACGTCCCATGTGGGCGTGTTTGACTACTATATTTTCGTAATTAATTTCAAAACGACTATTTTTTTCGTAATTTTTTATTAAAAAAGCAATAAATTAATTTTTTTACCTGTCATGTATCGCTAAGATCGACAACTGTCAATTAATCCATGAATTTTTTTTGTGTGATCCTAATACTACTATTGTATAATATTATTGAAGAATAAAGATAAAATCGTTCATTATCCTTAAGTAACAAAAGAATCATTTAAAATAAACTTATCTCTAAATGAGTAAATAAGAATATATTTATCACTAGTTTAATTTAAAATATACTCTAAAATAATTTATTATCCTTAAGTGTTATAACAAAAGAAAGAAAGAAAGAATCATTCATTATCCTTAAATAACAAAAGAATCATCTAAAATAATTTAATTTCTTAATTTTAGAGAATAACTTACTTTGAAAGTCTTTCTTAAAAGATAGAAAGAAACTTTTTCTATAAAAGTAAAGGAGGGGCCTTTTTTTCTTGATTGAACTGGGCAAATGCCTTGCTTTCGGTTTACAGTCAATGTACATGGCCCAATTGAATTGCTTTTTGATATTTATGATTTGTCCTTACTTTAAGGATTGGAAACATTGTTGATTGTTCTAAAAAATGCATCTCTTGTGTACATCTGCCATTCAACAAATGATATTTGGATAAAAAAAAATATTTTTCTCTGCTTTTTATACAAACATGACAGTCATTCCTCAATTTTATTGGATAGATGTAATGAGTGAATGGTACAGCAGTAGTACCATAGATATTTCCCGAAAAAAACAGTACACCTAGCGGGGAAAATGAACAATTAATTTGCTTCACGGAACTATCACATAGTGCAAGAGCTAGTAACTTGAATTTAAAAACTCATGTCAGTAACCAATCGTTCAATTCACATTACACGCAATAAGTATCCTCCATCACCAATATCATGGCACATTTCCGCAATAAACGCTACTGTCTGATCAAAGGAACAGCATGCCAAATTGGCGAGTTCAATTTTCCAGCACGACATTATCCTTACACGACCAGGTTCAATTGCTTTGCAACAGAAGTAGGTGTAAGAAAGCAATGTCAAACTTAGCAGATAAGGAGGCAGATAAAGAGATGAGGGGACACAGTGCTTAATTTTGGTAGTCCATAGCTTCAATGATTATAATTATTTTTTTATCAGAAATTCAAAATAAGAATTATAAACTTTAAATGTGATATGGAACTCCATATTATTATACTATATACTAAAATATATAATCAAATCATAAATTGGATAGGAAGAAGCTCCTTAAGAGCATCATCTAGATTCATCTTTTTTTTAGGACCCAATCTCAATTAAAAAATATTCTCATATCCACTTACATAAGAAGCAGGACCACATATCCTAGTACTAGACCCAGCCACATCTGACTCAGAAGAGCAACATCTTTCAGGACTTTTATCAAACATAAGGCGTTGGGTGAAATTTTTTGAAGCCATCCAACGTGGGAACAAATTCCATTAAATAATGAGAAATATTACTCTTTTTTCACATGAGATATCATTTCTCATTTTCTTTCATTTCAATTTTGGTGTCCTACCATTTTCTTTTCTTTTTTCTTTTTTTCTGGTAATGGTACAACCCACCTATTTTCTCTCTACAACATAAGATATCCATCTTATGTTAAATAAGACTAATAAAACCCTTAAATAATATAAAAAGACAAATCCACTTTCTAATTTCTTCCACCTAGATCATGTGCAATTGTCTAAAGTTTTTTGCAGAAACAATTTTTTAAAAAACATGTCAAACTAGTAAAATTAAAAAATGTGGTAAGAAAATTGTATACTAATAATATATGATTATCATTTAAAAGATATATCTAACAAGTCTATTTTTTTTTTACAACGATTTACAAAAAGGGCACATAAAAAATGAGGAAAGTTATGATTTTTATTAATAATGTGAAATAAGATTAAGACCCAAAAGCTAGAACTGGATGTTAATTCTAATGGGTGGTTCCTGAATCAAAATGTTTGGGAAGGAAGATTCAACCTTTAAAGAAGCTCTGCAAAGTGGACAACTAGAGTGATGAGTTAGCCACTTATCAACACACTCGCAATGGAAACAGTGGTTACACGCCGGCAAAACCTTCACTTTCTCGCCGTCTCTGAACTCGCCAAGGCAGATACAGCACTCCGTCTCGTCCAACGCGCCGCCGTTGGGGTCCGTTAGCTCCTGGTGCAAGATAATGGGCAGCTTCTTTATCGAGGCCGGGTCAAGCCCCTGCGGCGGAGGAGGCGGCGGCGCGTGGGGAGATAGCGCGGTGGAGGGTAGGTGACCGTGGTAGCGGCAGACCCAGCGCGTGTAGAGGAAGAGAACGGTGATGAGAAGAATAACGGAGAAGAGCACGACGATGAAAAACAGGGTCCTCCCTCGAATCTCGAGGTCTCTGTCATCGAGTTCTGTGTAGTGCCAGTTCAGTGACCGGGATTCTTGGCTCGACATGGTGATATGATTCGACGGCGGTGGCGAATGGTGGAGGAGAGCTCCGACTACGGTGGCGCATCAGAATAAACACTAACTACACTACACAACACAACACGCTCTCTTCTCTGGTAGTGATTGTTGTTCTGATTAGTTTAAGTTAGTGACAACTGTGAAGTGAGAAGTACATTATTTATAGAATTATAGTTAAGTTCGGTGATTAGGTGTACTCGCAATCTCTGCGCGTGGATAATAGTTTTCCCTTTTTCAGATATGATATATAAATTTCAATTTTTTTAAAAAATAAAAGAAAGAGAGAACAAAATAATAGAAGAAAAATAAGAAGGAAAAAGTATAGGTGGAAAGTGTCATCTACGAGAGGTGTAGACATGAACGTTATAGGCAATAATGTAGTATGGTAGCGGCTTCGCCGACATATACTTTTTTTTTTTTTTTTATAAAAATGTTAATTATTTTTTTTAGTTAAGTAAACTCTCTTGAATATTTTTAATAGTTTTGAGTTTTTGAATTAATTATAAGACTAATCACAATTATAAAGTGAGTGAAGAATTCATTTTTTTTTTACCGTTCCTAAAATCCATTAGTGAGAATTGAATCGAATTTTTTTTTCACTCACTTAACTCTTTTGCACCAAGTGAACTAAATGTTTTTTCCTTCAAGACATCTAGACCAGCCATTATTTTCTCTTATTTTAAATAATTGTCGTGTTTATGCTTATCATAAAGTTTTATTTAGAATTTATTAAATATTTATGCTTATCACTTTGATGTTTTAATTTATTTGTCATGTTTAGACATTAGAAAATTATTAATTAATTTTTTATTTTGGTTTATGTATTTTTAGTAATTCTATTAATCCTTTACTCTAATCTTAAAATAATAATTATTTTACAAAGAAAGGAATGTACTATATTGAATTATCGTTTTCTAGATTAATACTTTTTCTCGTTATGCTTGGTAAAATATTTGAAATAAATAAAATTAAAAAATAGTTATTTTTTTAAACAAATTCGAACTCTGAAAACGACATCTACTTCGACAAGATAGAAAAATACAACAGATGTTCAATGTATACTCAATCAGTAAGACCTTTTGCGGTATGCTCTTTAGAATTAAACTTTTAATAAAGTAATGAGAATTTTGTAAGAAAAAATTAATTTCATAATGTTATTCGGTTGACCCATACTCTAAAAATCTTAATTTCAATTATTAAGTAGTGGTCTTTTGATGTTAGCATTTTTTTTTTGTCTAGTACTTAAGATATTTAAAGTTTACAGTGATACAACACTTAATATCTAGAACAACTTTTATGTTATTCTCTTTTGTCATAATTGTGCCATTCAAATTAAAAAACTTTTTCTAACGATGACGTGTAGCATAAAAGATTATGGTGAAGATTAATGGACAAGAGTACAAGTCGTAGAAGTTTGTGTAAATATGAATGGGTAAAGTGTCTTTTATTTTAAGGATGTTTTTTATGTGATTTTAAATCAGAAAAGAGATAGAAAGATAGAGAATGGTGACAAAAAAAATAAAGATGTGGATTTCACTTTTTTGTGAGAGTAAAAAGATATAAGTTATGTCATTTAAAATGATAAACACTTTTCCCAATATAAATTGGGATAAATTTTTCTTATGTCATAGGAAAAAAGTTATTATATGTTATAGAAATAAAAGTATAAGTGAGAATCACACATAAGATGAGAGAGAAAAAAGAGTGGTGGGAACCAACATCTTTTTGTGTGTGTAGGAGAGTTGTTTATAACTCATATAAATTAGGTTATCATTTCTAAGTACTTTCGAGATAGTTTTATTTCCGGCTATTATATCATAACCGTAAAAAGATGGATCAATGACGATGATAAAAAAAAGAGAAAAAAAAACTATAATCAATCAAAAACTAATCAATTAATATAAGGAAATAAATAATATTTTTTCCAATATAAATATGTATCATTGGATAAGTTTTTGAAGGGTTAGTAAATTAAATTCATAGAGATTTTATTTTTTTATTTTTATCTTTAACCAAAATACTTTTACTGGTACTATAAATTTATCCCTCGTATTACCATCATTATTTTGAAAAATAAAATCTTTCCAAAATAGTAATTTCAAGATTAAACTCAGAAAAATATACTTTTACTAAAAAAGGGACAGTAAAAGAAGATATTTCTGTACATTGAGATACCAAAAAAATAGGATAAGGTAAGGTTATTGGTTTTTCATCCTTTTACCCCTCGTTAATTATTTAATAATAATTTTGCCTTTTATTGAGAATTATCTACCCATCTGCCCCTCTTTAGTCGATTAAATTGAATATTTAACCGATTAAATTATCAAATGAAAATTTAATCGATTAAATTTTCAACTTAATCGATTAAATTTTTCTCTTTATCAGAAGAACAACCTTATGTATGGGAGATTTAATCGATTAAATAGGGAGATTTAATCGACTAAATCTTCAAGTCAACGATTTTTATCTATTTTGACCATTTAATCGATTAAATTTTGGGTTTAATCGATTAAAAAGAGATAGATTGATAGGTAGTTTCCGATAAGGATAAAATAATTATTAAATAATTAATAAGGGGCAAAAAAGTGAAAAAAAATCTAAAATTGAAAAAAAAAATTAATGAAATATTAAATAACACGTTTTACGTGTGTTTATCGAAGTTTACTGTCGGACAAAGCAATATCACCGTGACAAACAGAATCAATCTTCAACTTTATCCAAAATGATTAAAAAAATTCAATTTTTTTATTTTATGTTTTGGCTCTTAACGTTATCCATTTAAGTTAAACTTCATAAGTCATAACATAACTCTTGCTAAGTTAAGGGTCCACTCTTACTCAATAAGCAAGACAATTCAAAATTTCGGCGCCCCCCACACCTTGCTAATTTCTTTTACAGCCACGTACACAATTAGCACTTTTACGGATCAGTTTGATTCATGTTTGAGATAAAATAATTTAATTAAGTGTTTATCATCTATAATTTAACATGATCAGACAAAATTTCTTACACTCACAATATTTTGTAAAGTCCACAGCAAAAAAAAATAAAAAATTTCTGGCACACAAAATAAATCTCTATAACATAACACACATTTTTTGTACAACATAATTCTTATAAAACCTTTTAATTAATCGTATACGATTGAGTTTTATTCCTTTACACTTTCTACATAAGCATTGCTTTTTACATGTCAGAAGTCACACAGCCACATCCAATGGGGTCCATTGGATTAGAAACGGTCATGACCAATGTTATTAAAAGTGACTCAATTATTGATCCGTCGAGGTATTGGATTACTAGTTCAACCAGTGGGTCACTAGTTTAATCGCATGACCTGATAATTATATGTAATTTTATAATTTATATTAAAAAATTATAAACATATTCAAATATTTAAAATAAAAAGAAAATTTTCAAATATTTTAATATAAAAAATAATAAATAACATATTATTATCCAATAAAAAATCAAACAAAAATATAATGATCGTGATATGGTTTTAGGTTCAGAAAATGACATATCTAACTATAAATCAAATCAAAATTTTATGCATAGTGCATAATGGAGATAATAATAGTGTTGTAGGTACATAATTTATGTAAGTCAATAAGAAAAAAAGTATTCAAATATGTCCATTATGTTTTTTTTAGGAAAAAACAAATTTGGGATTTTTTTTTTGGACCAGTCGGGTCACCGATTAACTGACCAGATCACCGGTTTTCATGAAAACCGATCGAGTCACACCGATTCTAATGCATGACCGGTCCATTTCTTCAACTGGACCGATTATATGACCGGTTTTCGGGTCGACCCGCCGAGTGGATCCGATTTTATTAACACTGGTTATGGGTCTAACATCATACTTCACACACTTAAAAATAATCTCCAACGTCAAGGGACCTACTCTCCATGTTTCCATCATCTTCTCCATTTGCTTCTTCTTGTTGTTACTACACTGAAATATCTCCATGTTTCCAATATCTCAACAGGCCATAATTGTAGCTTAATTACACCTCCTCCTTCACGCCAATGACTCTTGAATTTTGGTCCTTATTAATGCCTCTTCTATCCCCGTTAGATCAACATTCACCTTGACGGGAAATAGATTCATAATTTCATACTCTGATCGGTTCACTCTCTCTCTTTCCCAAATTATAACATTGACCTCCTTAGTTAAAATAAATAAATAAAGAATCTAAGAAGTTAAAATATGAATACCGCACGTAAGGTAAGTAGTTTCAAATTGCATTACCCTAAATATTTCCCATCAAATTCTTTGTCCCCCACAATCAGATTTGGTCAATTTGCACACGAATGTCAAGATTAAAGGTCAATTTGCACACGAATGTCAATATTAAAGTCAAAGTCAAGGTTTTGTATGTGTCACGGACGTGTAAAACACATTTTAGGGCGAGAAAATCATTTTTGAGTTTTTCATTATTAATAAACAAAATAGTTTCATATACACTAATAGTTAGAGATCTATCTGGTCCTCAGTGTGAGTTCAGTGTCCCACATAAAATATTAAAAATTGTCATGTGCTTAGGTTAGATAAACATTTATACAATAAAAATTCCATTTATCCCTCACAAGTCACAACTCATTTATATTGGGCTCATAAACTCAATTAAGGGGTGTAAACATGTGGGATTGATTAGATTAGTCTTTGGTCTAAATAGTTGTAATTTCTTCACCAAAAAAATAAATAGTTGTAATTTATGTAGAACATTTTGAGTCTGTCTTATATATATCCAATTAATTTGATATAAACTAAATTATAGGATTGACCTTACTTATTTTAAAAGATAAAAAGCCTAACCTAGGTCTATTAACTTAATTATTTAAATCTATCAGACCTTCAAGACTTATTAAGTTAAAAAATAATTAAAATATTTTTTTATTCAAAATTATTTAAAAAATAATTTTATTTATTTTAAATAATATGATCTGAATTTGTATGTGAATTTATAGGTCAAATCTCATAAAGGTAAGATTATGACCTCTTTTTTAAATAATTATTTTCAAACTTGAAACTATTACTTAATCATTTAAGCACGTAAGTGGGTTATGAAAATGAGCTCGCGTTCGGCTTGAATTGAACAGTGAACTAAGTAAATTTTATTCGGAATTTAGCATGAACTGAACAATTAATCAAACTCATTTCCACCAAATGTCACATAAAAAAGGCGACGTAGACAGAACATGCATAAGAATAATCACGTACTGCAAGACGACATATTAATTTATTGTCCTGTGCTTCTGTCTTGTATTAAACATGAAAATAATTTTTAAGGGTTGATGCATAGATGCAAACGTATGAAACAAACACGAAAGCCCGACATGTAGTGTGGGTCTGATATTTGGGGCAGGGTATCTGAATTATCATGTTTAGGAATTGAAGTGTGAATCATTGTGTGAAAAAGTTCCACATTGATTAAGAATGGACTGAGAGAACACCATATAACCATATAGTGGAATAATGTCATAAGATTTTGGGTTTGATTGTGTTGTTCCGAGCCCTTGGTCCATGGTCGGTAGTCACTCCCCTTGCACGGCCCAACGTTTTATGCCATATAAAAATATTTTGATTGGATTCTCACATGTTTGATGTCATATAATTTTTTATTTTTTTACTTTTTATGATTCATTGGCAGATTAATCATCAAATTTTTAATTATTTCTTTTTTAAAATGAAAAAAAAAATATGATCATTTCAATGATCTATAGGATAAATGATTAGATTTTTAAGGCGACGTAATAATGTTAGAACGAGAGATTCATTCTCTATAGCTTTCTCTCTGAGTATGACGAGGACGAGGGAAATGTACGTAATTTTCCTTTCTTTCTTTTATTATTATTATTATGGAAAATAGAAGTATCGTGTTGTAGGAAAAATGTTATGTCATGCTATAGACACAATGAATGTGGACCCCACTATTTTTAAAATGAAAAGAAAAGAGAAGAAAGTGGTGGGATCCACCTTCATTGTGTCTGTTGACATATCATTTTTCCTACAAGATAGATAGGTTTGGTTTCTAGATTTTTTTTGGAGATACTATTTTGTTTCTAGATAGATAGGAATAACGTCGAGGACACTCTTGTTTCCTTTTCTTTCCTTTTAGCTAGTTTTTCTGAGAAGGTCAAGGGTAGCTATTTGTGTGAGTCTTTAACTTTCCAACACGGATATGGACCCATTCGAAGCCCAAATTCAATGAAAGTTAGGCTAACTTAGCTATCCCCTAAAGCATGATAACGATACAGATCGATTTGGGAGAGACATTGCCGTTAGTGGCTTGCACATATGGCGATGACTCAAAAACAACTAAAGTTGGTGACCCAAAAACAAAAACTATACCAAAATATTGCTGAGGCCCACAATATCCACTATCGATTTTGGCACGGTTCCTTGTGACATAGATCAATAATATCACTTATCAACTTTTTCTTTTATTAGAGAGTGATCTAACAAGGGAGCCAATTGAACTTGACCGTACGGAATTTCTCTGGTCATTTATGCTTCAATTATTTTCTTTATAGACCAATCAAGGAAACAATTTTCAACAACCTCAAAATCTGTTCATGACTTTTGCTCCAAGAGCATTTATTTTTATTTTACAAAAAAAACCATGAAGTTTTTCTAAAAAAATATATGTAAAGAACCACTTCAAAATAAATGAAAGGCAAAAATATTAATTTATTATTTTTTTAATAAAAAATTACGAATAAGTAGTCGTTTTACAAAATATTACAAATCTATGGCACTCAAACACGCCCAAAATGGGGCATGATCGCATGGAGAGAGACACGCCCAGTGCAGGGCGTGACGAACTGGGGGAACACGCCCAAACAAGGGTGTGACTGGCAGGAGAGAGACACGCCTCTCCGAGGGCGTGAGTCATGGGGGAGACACGCCCAGTATAGGGTGTGTTCCACTAGATGGTCATGCCCAATCCTGGGCGCGAGTGACTAAACTGCACTCTATTTAAACACCCACCCCCTACACACTCTTCACAACTCTCTCATTGTTATGCTTAAACTCTCTGATAGTTTGCACTTGTTTACTCATATTTTGCTTTATCTTTTAATATTTTGATTTTTAAAATGAGTGTGAATTCTGATACTATTCGTGTTGTTCTTTATTTTAATGGTAGGAAAGAAGAAGGTCGTCGTGGTGTTATTTTTGTAGGGGAGAAAAGACCATCACGTATTAAACGAAACTCAACGGTTGCTGAGCTACATCAGAAAATACGTCAAAAATTATGTCTTCAAGACAACCAATTGATCACTCTTGTCAAGACAAGATTATGGCAATGTGAACAATACATTAGCTTGCAAGTGGTCGATGACGAAGACATCGATATGGTAATGGAAGAGTTTTCGAACCAGTCCCGAAAGAATTTCTTAGAGTTGTATGTGGATACTACCACCGCGGAGGAAGTTGTTATACCAATGAGGTCAGTTAGGTCTACTTCTCCTCTTAATGCATCCTCATCTGCTGCTCCTGCTGTTAACATGTCTGAGGAAGATGAACATGACCCTACTTGGGTTATGGATGAGGAGTATGACGAAGATGATGAGGAAAATATTGCAATGGAGGAACGTCTTCTTGCAGAGGATGCGAGTGCATCGGACAATGACGAAGAATGTGTCAGGTCTGGTACTGAACTTCAACCATGGCATGATTTGGGGGAGTCTTGTATCATTGTACATCATGACACAACATCGAGTCAAGTACCAGAACATCCTGAAGGTATGCTATCAATTAATATACTGACAGTTTGGATGTTGCAATTATCCATTAAGAAAACAATTCAATTCTATTATTATTATTACGTAGTACATGTAGGCGATGCACCTGTTGATCCTTTTTGGTTAGAAATTCCACATTACACATATATTGATTGGGATTATCCGAGTGAGGCACAATCATGGACACAAAGTTCGGGTTCAATCCAGGATCCATGGCAATTGGGAGAAAAGTTGTTTGTTAACCAATATTTTACATCCAAAAAAGAGGCTCAGATTGCAATCAAGCGCTACCTCATGAAGGAGCATCAAGAAGCAATTGTGGTTGAGAGCACTCCCACAAAATTAAGCATGAAATGTTGTGCGCACGTCCAAGGTTTCCCGTGGAGGATCAGGGTAATTAAACCAACGTATGGTGAAAATTAGAAGGTAACGAAATGGGGTGGGGATCACAATTGCTTGAATGATCATCTTTCTCAAGATCATCGACAAATTGATTCTGACGTTATTGCAGCACTTGTAGTAGGTACGTAATTTCAAATTAAAAAACTAATTAAAATTGCAGTTGATATACCTGTTGTTCTGTTAATGTTTATATCCAGTTTTTGTAATTCAGAGATGATAAAAAAGGAACCTTCAGTGGCCATTGCGCTCATTCAGGATGGGATAACTCATTCATATGGATTCAAAGTTTCATATAGAAAGGCATGGTATGCGAAGCAGAAAGCCATGGCAATGTTATATGGTGATTGAGAGGAATCGTATGCATTTTTACCCAGGTGGTGTGAATATATGTTTCGTTTTTCACCAGGTTCCTTTTACAATATTCAAACAAAGGATTGTTTAGTTGCGGGGCAGTTGGATCCCGGAAAACGTGTATTTGTTCGTTGTTTCTGGACTTTCAGACAATGTTGTGAGGCATTTAAATTTTGCAAACCAATGATACAAATTGATGGCACTCATCTATACGGAAAATTTAAGGGAAAGTTGTTGATTGCCACAGCTCAAGATGGTAATAATGAATGTGTGCCACTTGCATTTGCCGTTGTTGAGGGTGAGACATTGGAGGCTTGGTCATACTTCCTTGCCAATCTTCGTCTGCACGTCACACAAGCGCAGAATATATGTCTAATTTCAGACCGGCATGTTAACATATTATCGGCTATTGAAAATAATCCCCTATGGCAGTCACCCCATGCATTTTATGTGTTTTGCCTACGACATGTTGCAAGCAATTTTAATCAATGATTTAGAAATGAAAAATTGAAGGCTAGCCTGATGAATATAGGTATGTTGCACACTATGATTGGTGAATTAAAATGTTGTAGTTTTTTGTTAAGCATAAATTGTGTGTTTTTTAAATTGTTCGCAGGATATACTCCTTGCATGGTGGATTTTGAGAGGGCGCTAGCACGATTTCGTGACACAAATAGGTAGGTAGCTGAATGGATTGATGCTATCCCTAAGGAAAAGTGGTCGCGTGCACATGACCTTGATGGACAAAGATTTGGGCATATGACAACAAACTTGGCAGAATCCATCAACAGGGTGTTAAAGGGAGCAAGAAACATGCCCATTACTGGTCTGGTAAAATTTACATACAGTAGATTGGTCCAATATTGCGTGGAAAGAGGTCAATCGACTTGTAGACAAGCTAAATCTGGTCATACATATTGCAAAAATGTGATTGAAGCATTGACACATAATGAATCCGTTGCAACAATGCATACTGTGCGTACATATAATGTTGATGAAACTGATTTTGAGGTGGATGCAGGATTTGAAAGGACATATGCTGTCAACCTTGCTGCTCATACATGCCAATGTGGACAATTTAAAGCATTTAAATATCCTTGTAGTCACGCCGTTGCTGCAGCATTATCCATTCGTCGGAATTATCGACAATATATAGATGATATATTCAAGACGTCAAACTTGGTAAAAGCATACTCATTTCCATGGGAGCCAGTCGGCAATGAGCAAGCAATTCCACCCAATGCAGGTCCTGTGGTAATACCGGATAAAAATATGTTGCGGGCAAAAGGTCGTCCAAAGTCTACAAGAATATGGAACGAGATGGATGAGGTTGAAACTATTACACCACGCAGGTTATGTGGTCTTTGTAAGCAACACGGGCACAATCGTAGGTCGTGTCCTAACCGTGGAAATAATGCATGATATGACTTGTTGGCGTTTGTCACTTATGAACAATTATTTTGCCAATTAAATTGTATCACTGTTTTTTTTTTAAATTAGCTTTTATGGTGATTGTGTAGTACTCTTGTTGATGAAATTGTATCGCTCTGTCTTTGCAAACATAAAAATTAGCATTTAATCCTTGCATGCTAGTAACACTATTCAAAAAACATTCCTAAAAAAAAGTCCACAATAGTCAGCGATAGCACAGTAACAATAGTCCCAAAATAAAGTCAATACATCAGTCCATCTAACTAAAAGAAGCACAATAAATAAAATTACGACCAACGAGGCCATGGCCTATCACATGCCCAACGTGGGGGAAATCGACGCCTAGACTGAGCCTCTATAGCCTATCCCCATGCGTCAAGACCGGGCTCCTCGTCGTCAACCGCCTCTAGAACATAAGCTGGTGGAGTAATGCAAGACATGCCAGGTCACGAGGCAACAGATCCACTGCTCGCAGATGGTATGAAATCATGTTGTGCAGTAATTGGCTGCATGTGCGGCGAAGTTGATGACAAAGGGTCATCGGGCACATAACATGAAGGTAGAGGAGCAACGGGTACATGTGTAGGCCAATCGCCCACTCCGTCTGTGGTTAAGTCAAATTGCTGAGTCCATTCCATTACGTCTTCCATAGTCCACTGCTGGTACTCTGTACTACTGGAAGGATCCTGAGACACCGGTACCCCACCAGATGCGCATGCCATGGGGCTAGCCTGATAAACCTGCTCACTCTGTGTAAAACCCTGCTAATACGATGTACCTGCCTGGCTATCATAATATTGCGGCTGAGGAGGACCATGGTACATAGGCGGTGGCCCACCTGCTTGGCTCAACACTGGCGGTCTAAACCAACCCTGCATATCAGTGCGCGGTTTAGGTACAATAATAGGATTGGGTATCGCTCGAACTGATTCCCGCTGTCGTCCTAGTCCATGTCCCTCATTCCTGCCACTAGGCACCTCAATGGTCAACATGGGCTCCTCAACAGTCTGCGTAGGTGGAGCCTTTGGCCCTGGCTCCTCTACTCGTGCCGACTCTCTGAATATGGCAATAATTTTGCCAATCTCGTCATGGACCCACTCTAATCCAAAGGCGGTGAGCTAATCCGTAGTAGTCGCAAAACATATCATCTCCAAACCATCAATCTATAAAGAAATGAAACAACATGTGTTAATTAAAAATGTATAAACATATAATCATATTCAAAATTGAAGTGTCAAAACTTACTGCTCGTCCAACCCTTGCAGCTTTCCTGGCGACGAACCGTTTCCCTCGCTGTCTGTACCAGTGTAGGTACTCATGGTTCGGGGACATCAACCCGACCAGTACAGGGGGAACACGTATGGACGTATCTCTGATCATCCATCGATGTATGAAGGCCCTCATCTTACGCTCCCAATTATCATCCTTCTTCCCTCGCAGAGTTAGATCATGAACACCCTTAAGCTTTCTTGGTCTCCGCGGTATAGGCTGATCTAAACCAAATTGTCACAGACATCTATCCGATTGAGCATACTCAACTGTGTGGAAGCAAATGATAGGAGTAATGGCCAACCATAAGTACCGCTCATGATCAGATACAAACAATGCTGTCAGGTACTCTCCGTATGGCTGCCACACAACCTACATATAAAAAAATTTGTAACAGGTACACAATTACCACCAACTATAATATGTAAATAAATTAAAAACAATTACTAAATAGATAGCACAAACCTCATCTCTATAAAGCGTGTCAAGGTTTGTCCGATACCAAGACTGCTCATGTGGCTTAAAGGGAGGTAGGGAATTAAACCTGTAATATAATGTGTAACAAATTATCATACTCATACAAAAATGAACATGTAATAAATCAGTCAATATGAGTTAATAAAATATACCTGTGACCAAAATGCCACTCCGGGTGGGTAGGCTGCGGGATGGGTGGTGCAATGGGGGGAATCTAATCCAAGCCCATATCTGCATTAATATGTAACAACCACCCATATTAACCGTCCGCGGGTTTGTTGCCACACATAAATGTCTAAAGAGATGGGCGAGAACCGCAGACCCCCAACTGTATCCGCCAATGTCCGTAAAGTCCCCTACTAGCAGTGAAATGTAACGACAAGCAATTTTGCTCCCACCTGATCTGTCACACACTAACAATGAGCCTAATAGCCGCAAAATGTGTGCCTTGGTGTAACGCCTCACCTCCTCATGATTGTGTGCTACTGGAAACCAATTAGCATATATCCTGTATAAGTAAGAAATACGTAGATCGCCTCCGTGAATGTCTGTGCCTGCAACAGGGGCAGTCCAAAAAACCTGCTGACACATAGCAATCCAATCCAACGCTGTAGCTCCGATAACTGCCTGCCCGTCAATAGGAAAACCAAGTATACTAGCCACGTCCTGTAATGTAACTGTCATCTCTCTCTGGGTCATGTGAAACGTATGTGTCTCCGGTCTCCACCGCTCAACCAAAGCAGATATCATGGGGGTATCGATCAGAAGGAAAAACAACAATTATACAAAGTCCACATACGATAATTTAATTAAGTAATTTAAAAATTACATACCTGAATATGACTCATATGTGCCACGTGTATGAACCCAGCCTGTGTCAAATAGTTGGCGACAACGTCTGGTATATCATCATGATGGGGTCCCCCCTGAAGTTTCCCTCGCCTTGTCTTTAACCCCCTGACCTTATCCTCGTTCCACACAAGTTGTGAAACGTGAGTGCGTTGTGTCCTCTTACGGAGTACCTCCCACCTATATGGGCCAGGAAGTACATGCGTACAAGGATCGGATGGCTCGAGATCACCATCGGATCCAGAGCGCGAGGACTCTGATGAAGACGAATGAGCCATAATAGAATACTACTACAAATGAAAAAAGATGTACCCAAATTACTATTGATATTATATTAATTTATACTAAATAAAATTTAATTGCACTTAATTAAATAGCATTTAACTAACTTCAAATGTTATATTAATTTCAATTAAATTAACATCGTTGACAATTAATTCATTTAACATTACATTATTCTAAAAATATATTGAGTCAATACGTTAAATAATTCAAATTCAATTTAAATTAATATTGTATACGGTATTCTTTTTTTACAAACCCTAATTATAATGTGGTTAATTGAAAGGTCAATATGTTTGCAAGTCACTAATATTTTTCTAACCCCCTAACAGTTAAATAAAGTCACTAATATTTTTCTAACCCCATAACAATTAAATAAAGTCACTAATATTTTTTCTAAACCCCTAACAATTAAATAAAGTCACTAATATTTTATTCTAAGTCATTCATAACTATCATATATTAATTGCTGTTAATAAAAAAAATAAACAATAAATAGGGACTTACATGAGAGAGAGAAAGCTTCGCTGCGAAAAACCTTCCAAAAGAAATTTAGAGAGAAGGAGGAGGAGATTTAGAGAGAGGATGGGAGGGTGTAAATGAGGTAAAAAGTTGAAAATGAGATATATATAGGTCAAGTAGGACACGCCCTTGATGAGGCGTGTCTCCCCCAGTTGGTCATGCCCTATTTTGGTCGTGTTCCTCCAGCTGGTTACGCTCTGCATTGGGCGTTTCTCTCTCCATGCGAACACGCCCCATTTTGGGCGTACTTGAGTGCCGTAGATTTGTAATATTTTATAAAACGATTACTTATTCGTAATTTTTTATTAAAAAAATAATAAATTAATTTTGTTGCCATAAAGGAAAATTAAGCTCCTTCGGTTCAAGGGCCATACCCCCATCATGCCTTTAATTTTAATTTTTGTAATTAAATCCCACCACTTATCCTGTGACTTTTCCATAAAAAACGTTACGCATGTTTGCAAATCAAATGAATCAATTACCTGAAAGCTCAACTCCATTTAACAATGCTTTTATAATCTTGTCAAAGTAAGCATAAAAATTTAAAAACTCATAAACTGAAAATAATAAATAAAACGATGCCAAACATCTTTATCTCAGTCCAATTACGCCAATCAAAAAATAATAAGCCAACACAGACCAACCATTTATTCATATAATATAAGGATGTTACTCATTATGTATTCTTATAAAGAGAGAAGCCCTTAATTGACTCAAATAACAAAATTTCTCAACTAATTATTTGAATTTTCTTCACTGTCTAAGTATACTTTTTTTTTTTTTTTTGGTAAATACATGGGGCATTGCCCCACGAAACAGACAAAACGAAACAAAAGAAAACAAACAATAACAGGAAAAAGCAAGACAGAAAGAAAACTAAAAACCATCGACTCAGAAGAAACAAACTCAGCATCTTGCAGCTGGAGTGATGACTCCCGGATCCAGCATATCAGCAGTAAGAAGATTAAGTAGCTCACTGTGAGGGGATGTAACAGTGGATAAACCAAAAGGATCATCCATTGCTTTCTTCGCTAGCCAGTCCGCACAATGATTACAGGTCCTAGAAATATGCTTCAACAAGACAGACCAATCCTTATTGAGAGCAGCTCGAATCTTAGTTACCAGAGGTAGCTTTCGAGTGTCATTACCAGTCATGGTAAGAAGGCCAATGGCTTGAGCAGAATCTGATTCAAGAATAATTTTCTTCCAACCAGATTTCCAAGCAAACTCCAACCCATGTAAAATAGCCCAGAGTTCAGCTTGCAAATGGGAGCAGGAACCAATAAAGACAGAGAAACCAGAAACCCAATTCCCCTCCCAGTCTCTCAATAATCCCCCACATGCAGCTCTCTCATTAGAAACTGCACCATCAACATTTAATTTTAAATAACCTTGAGTTGGAGCAATCCAGGCAGGGGAGGATCTGATGGGGGGGTATATAGGATCAACTTTTGTTAACCATTTTCTGTTACAGCACCTTAACTCTCTAATTGATCCAGCAATACAAGGAGAAGGGTCTTCAAGTCTCTTTACAAAGCCTTCAAGAAGCTCTTTATTTCTCCAATACCATAAGAAATTACAAACGGTAAAGAAAAAGTCCCTCCAGTCCTTGGCATGGGTATTCTTTATATTCAAATTGAGGATAATCCACTCTTTGGAACAGCTTGAGGTGAAAAAACCAGGAGGAAGAGGATGCAACAAAGGTATTAGCCAGACCTTTTTAGCTTTATTACAGTCTCTAAAAGCATGGAGCAGGGTCTCCGCTAGATCAGGACAAGAGGGGCAGCTATTAGAGGAATCACTCCATTTGCTAATATAGTCTTTAGTTAGCATCCTACCATGGAGCATTTTCCACAAAAGAAGCTTAACTCTCTCTTTCCCTTTCAAACTCCATATCCGGTCCCAGCAGCTATCACTAGAGAGGGAGTTAGGACAGGTCAGATTTCTATAAGCCGATTTAACTATAGACTGACCTGGAAGCAAATTTCTCCAGCTAACACAATCCTCTCCTGCTTCCCCATCAGGATGAGGAATAGCCATAATCTGGTTTACTACACTTTCATTAAAATGGTTAAAGAGAAAGTGCGTATTCCATCCCTCTCCTGAAGAGAAAGAATTATGGTTTATTTTGAGATTAACAGTCTCAGCTGAAAGAGGAACAATTGCTAACGAAATTAAGCTAGTGTTGAGACCAGCCCAATCATCCTTCCAGAAATCAACCTTTTTCCCATTACCAATCTGCCAAGAGATGTTACTTAACATATCTGGCCAGACTTTGCATAAACTTTTCCATAAATGAGAATCATACGGTTTAGAAGATACCTCCTTTAACAACTCTTTATTTCTGCCATATTTAGCCACTAGCACTTGAGCCCATAGGTGGTCAGGGGATTGAATTAACTTCCAGGCACATTTTTGCAGGAAAGCTTCATTTTGCTTTCAAAGATTGATGATCCCCAAACCACCTTGCTTTTTGTCCATCTGGAGCTGCTCCCACCTTACCGCATGGTGATTCCTATGATTATCAGTGTCTCCCCAAATAAAACTCCTTTGAATTTTTTCTATCTCATCACAAATGCCCTTTGGGAGAAGGCTATTCTGCATATGAAACATAGGAATAGCTGAAATGACTGATTTAGCTAATGTCACTCTCCCTGCCATAGACAAGCAGCTCTTTTTCCAGCCCTGGAGTCTCCCATTTACTCTGTCCATGATCTCTCCATAATGTAGTTTATTTATTCTTCCATGCTTCATTCTATAGCCCAGATATCTGCCAATATTCCTAGTATGAGCAAAGCCACTTATCTCCACAATAGAATTAGCCAGCTCAGAAGAAACATTCTTAGAGAAGAAAATGTTTGATTTGGGGTAACTAACCTTTTGCCCCGACATGTCACCGAAGATTGCAAGACAGTTCAGAATAGTCTTGATCTGATTAATGCTAGCTTCACCGAAAAGAAGCAAATCATCTACAAAAAGCAGGTGAGATATAATTGGACCACTTTTTCCAGCTTTCATGGGCTTCCACTCCTCTCTATTAATACAGTCAGCAATTAAATGAGACAGCTTCTCCATACACAGAACAAAGATATAGGGAGATATGGGGTCCCCTTGTCTAAGGCCTCTGCTAGGAGAAATTCTGCCTGACTTAGCACCATTCCAAAGGATTTCCAGCTCAGTAGTAGAGATGCAATGCATAATGAGATTCACAAATTGATCAGGAAGACTAATCTCCTTAAGAACTTTATGGATGAAACTCCAGGACATGCGATCATAGGCTTTTTCGAGATCAATCTTTATAGTAAAAAAACCCCGCTTACCTTTCATTCTATTCATAGAATGATCCAACTCCTGAGCAATAACAATATTGTCTTGAATTTGCCTATTGGGAACGAAGCTGACTTGGTGAGGGGAGATTAGCTTGTTTAGAATGGGTTTCAGCTTCCCAATAATAATTTTACTGATACCTTTATATAACACTGAGCAAAGAGCTATAGGCCGAAATTGAGAAATTCTTTCAGGTTTAGCAAGTTTTGGAATCAAGACAAGGAAGGTTTTATTGAGATCCCTAACATCACCTGGATTCTTCCAGATATGAGAGACACACTCTACCACTTGCTTCTTCAGGAGATCCCAATTTTTTTGGAAGAAAAGAGCTGGGAATCCATCAGGGCCAGGAGCTTTGAGACCACCCATGGAAAAAAAAGCCTCCTTAATTATAAGATCAGTTATAGGCTCATTAATCAACTTCAGATCAGATTCAACAAGGCCAGGCCAGTTAACACTAGTGACAGCCCAAGGTCTATTACAGTTTTCTTCTGCGAACAGGTTATTGAAAAACCCTAAAATAAGCTTCTTCAGATTTCCTTCTTCTCTAACAGGATGACCTTCATCATTTTTTAATTCTAGGATCTTATTCCTAGCCCTCCTGATGATAGTAGTCGTATGATAAAATCTAGTGTTCCGATCTCCATCTTTTATCCAATTGCATCTAGCTTTTTGAAACCACAGAGCTTCTTCTTGATCCAACACTCGGTTCAGTTCTTCCTGGAGGGCCTTGTCTAGGTCTGAGTTAAACTGATCCAGGTGGTTATTGGTATTCAGTTGAATTTCATGCAACTTATTAAGTAGGAACTCCTTTCTAATCTGAATACACCCAAACACCCTTTTATTCCAAGACTTTAAAGGGTTAACCAGTTTATACAAGCTCAGGTTAATTTTAAGATGAGTTTTCCAAACAAATTTGAGAAAGTGGGAAAAGGAAGGATGCTCAAGCCAAGCCACCAGAAATCTGAAAGGCCTATCCTTCTTACCATTTTCTTTTGTAGACAAGGTTAGGAGCAAAGGATTATGATCAGAATTAAGCCTGGGCAAGGATCTCACATAAGCATCATCAAAAGCAACTCTCCAATCTGCATTTACACAAACTCTGTCTAATCTTTTGAAAACCCTGTCAAGATGAAGCCATTTAGGTCCCTTCCAGGTAAACTTAGAACCTTTACAGCCGAGATCCAAAAGATTACAATCATTAAGGAAAGAGGAGAATTTCTGGCATCTAGCAGTATTGACAGGGGCTCCACCTTTTTTTCCATTAACTGAAGCAATTTCATTGAAGTCTCCCATTATGACCCAAGGACCACCCACAATGTTTCTAATCCTCTTAATATTTGGCCATAGCTCCTCACGAATATCCTCCCTAGGATTGGCATAGACCACAGTTAAGAAAAAAGAATTCCCTGAACTAATCGAGCAATACATGTGAATGAACTGGCTATTTTTTTCTATTATCTTTATATTGAAAGCATCTTCCTTCCACAGGATCCAGATACCACCTGAGAAACCCACAGCTTCCTCTAATTCAAAATTATTGAAACCCAGCTGTTTAATCTTTTTCTGAGCAATAGCCCCACTAATTCTCGGTTCTAAAATAGCAACCAAGCCAACCTTATATTTCCTTACGAAATTACTTAGGGATGTCTTGAAAGATTTCTTTGCAGCACCCCTACAATTCCAAACTAGGCAATTCATTGGATAACTAGATCATGGTCAGGGTTACTGAGCCCCTGAACACTCTCTATCATATGAGCAGCTTCATTCATGGTTGAATTCTTTTCCATCCTTCCCTTCTTTATCAGGAGGTTCCCCTTTTTTCAATTGAACATCACTACTAGATTGAGTAGTATCCATATCCGAAGGCTTGTTATCCTCCATACATAGATCACTGCTAGTAGTTTGACCAGGCATATCACTAAGATTAGAAGCAGCAATCTTATCACACAGATCCTTCTCTACCTCAATCAGAATAGGCTCTTTTCCAAGACGGCAAACCGGAATCGTGTTGACATGATTCTGAGGACGCAGTTTAGTGGGATTACTGGATGAAGGGAGCTCTACAGAGTTAGAGCTTTTCCCTACTGACTTAGAAGCAGTAGTGAAAATAAAGGATTCTGTCTTCTCAGAAGATTTAGGCTTATAGATTGACTTCCCAGCAGTCCTTTTCTGAGCTGATGGAGATTTCCTGATTGGAACCTGAGGCTTATTCTTGAGAGGAGTAGCCCCTTCATTCTCCTTGTTCACATTCATTCTAGCTCCCACAGCTGAATTGCTATTGGTATTTTTCGGAACAGCTGGACCAGGATTGATCATAGGCTCTTGATTAGCCTGGCTAGAGCCTCTTTTATTGGAGATATCATCTTCAAAAGCTCTATCCGCCTTTCCTTCAGATTTCTTTGGATGTTGGTTCTTTGGGAATTTTTTCTTTTGCACTACCATCCAAGGTCCCACACCATGGTTGGCAATAGGTGGCACTTTTTCAACAACTGGTTCCTGTGTGTTACTGCTCTCAGCAGGTTTAGTAAAATCCAGACATTTTTCAGAATTATGTCCATATTTTCCACAGTGAAGACAAATCAGGTACAATCCTTCATATTCCACCTTAAATACTTCCTCTTCCAATATGAATTCTCCTCTCAAAGGTTTAGAGAGGTCCAATTCAACACAAACCCTCGCAAACTTCCCTCTATCACCCAGTGAAGTGGTTTTATCAATCTTAAGAACTTTACCAACAGAGTTTGCAATCATCTTTAAAACAGGGATAACACAAAACTCAAGAGGTATACCTGGAAGACGAATCCACGCAGCCACACGATGGATATTTGCGTTATGGGGGTTGAAGAAGGGCTCTCATCTTCTTATTGCCAGATAATGGCCCATCAGCACCCAGGGACCTCCATTTAAGGCCAGATTAAGATCCTCCAGGCTCGAGAATTTCACAGAGAAGAAGTCATTCCCCAGATCAGCTACTATGATGGAACCTGATTTTGCCCATAAGCTGACCAGCTTATTTTTCATATACATGACCCCAACCTTTTTCCCCAGCAACTTTACAATAGTTGCATTTTTCCAGGGGCTTCTAAGCCTCTGTTTTGCTTCTTTTGTGCAACGAAACCTGACTGAGCCGTCTTCCCCATATATTATTTGAAAACCCAGCTCGTTTATGACACCTAATTTAGGGTCCAGGGGTTCGCTATTATCATCATCTAGCTCTTCATGCCAAGAATCGTCCTCCCCCAACAAGCCACCTTCTGATCGAAGAGCCTCCGCGAACGACTTGGGTTTGCCTGACGGAACCCGGTCCATCAGATTTCCCAAACTTGCTCCTCAATTGGATGAATCAGGGGAAAATTCCTCCCCATTCTTGGATCTCTTGATACTCTTTCGCATGCCATCTCGAGAATCAGATTCAGAAAACTGAGATCCACCTTGTTTTACATTCAGAACGCTCATATTTGCCCTAACAGAGAAGAAGAAAAACGCACGTGAAGTGCACGCTGTAACAGCCCGTTACGTACCGGTATTGTTAACATTGATTATGATATTAAGCGCAGTTACAATCACAGTAATTGGATTAATTAAATTACGGGCAAACTTTTTCCTTTTAACATATTCCCTTTTATAACCATAACCTTATTCCGTAATCAATTAACACAACACTATAATTGTAAATGCAATACGCGGAAGCATTCAGCTTAACAACAAGACTAATCTTTCCTTTTATTCAACTCGTTTAAACTCATCAGCTAATTTTCATTTCCTACCAAGTTCTACCCCATTACATTAGTTACGCGTGGTTTCAAACCACGCACCATGTGGAGTCCTACCTATCAAGTTAAACCCCTTTCTTTTAGTCCAGAAAAACTCAAATTTTCAAAATTTACACTGTGGTAATCGATTACCAGTGGGTGGTAATCGATTACCACCTGTCAAAAATGAGGCAGTAGCCAATTTTTCACATCCTTTGTTCTGGTAATCGATTACCAACTTTGGGTAATCGATTACCTCACATGGTAATAGATTACCAAAGCTCAGTAATCGATTACCAAAGCTCAGTAAGACAGTAGCCAATTTTCGTCCCCTGTTGCATGGTAATCGATTACCATGCTTGGGTAATCGATTACTATGCAGCAAAAGTGACAGATTACAGCATTTTAAGCCCAAGAAGGGTTGTGTAATCCATCCCAAACACCCTAGTACTCCACACAACACTTAAACATACTCTAATGTAGGCTCTAGGCCCTTCAAACATGCATTTTCATTCCATTATGTATCATATACAAAGTCTTTAACAAAATGACCATTTACATCAAATATGGTCCATTTTACAACATATTCACCAAGGCTTCTAATACAATGAATGTGGCAATGGACAAGTCCCATGCTCACTCAAATATACAATAATTTCCAAGGTTATACATATACATCAAATTGAAAGGATTCAACATATAGTCATGAACATACAAGGCATGGCATTTTCAACATGCACAAGTTCATGATCCAATTCTAAAGCATAAAACATATGCAATATATGTCCCCATCCAATGCTCATCAATTTGTGCCCCCAATATGCACCTCATGCTCCACTCTTCCAGGCCCAACCTAACCTGAAATGATGCCCCAAAACACGGGGTGAGATATATAAATATATCTCAGTAAACCAAGGGCCCTGGAGGTTTCTCCACCCCATGGCTCACTCAATGTGCAAATATAACATCATACAATATGCAAGCAATGCAATATCACCCACCAACTGGAGACAACCCAAGAACATCCACGCATGGATTCACGTTCAAGGACTCCATCATATAACTCCCGAGACAATCCTGGCGCCTCTCCCATGGTTGAGAAGACTCCATGGCAATACCCAACCGGAACTCCTCATGAGCCCTATCCGGCGGATGTCCCCCGCTTGGCTCATCCTGGTGTCGCTCCCAGAGTCGACCCCATGGCATTCCAACTGGCACTCCGTCACGAAATGATCCAGCGGATGGCCAAACCAACACACGTCAACTGGCCAGTGACCAAACAATTTTCACAAAAATCAAGCAATATGCATACAAGCACACAATCACACAATGTCATAACCACATAATCCAACCACAACCATCCACTAGGTGTGGTGGAGCACACAAGGGCTAAACCCCAGTTCCAAAGGTTACCTCAACACCGAGCCCATGCTCTATACGTAAGCTCCAAGCTTACCCGCTTCCAAAGCGTCCAAAAGAGGCAACCTGTATGATCAACAACATGATCATAAATACAATTCCAATGTAAACCATTCACTTACACAATTAATCATCATTTAATCACTTAGGCCAAAGGCTATTCTTCCATATCATTTTACTTCAACCTCCTTTATAGATTCATTTACCAATTACACCATACATCACACATTCTTTCTTCTCATTCCACTTTACCACACTATACTATCATCCAATTAAACATCATTTTCAATCATTCAACTTCCACTACATCATTTTTATATCATTTTTCCTCACTTTTCATCATAATTTGGATTCCTCCAAAGTATGCCCCAAGGCTTTTCAATTCATTTTAACACTCATACTAATCATGTAATCATATTATCAACCTATACCAATGGTCCATCATTCAATTATTCAATTTCTCCACATGCCAATTTTCACCAAGTTATGAACTCAACCCAAAATTTCCTAAGTTAAAAATCCCACTTTTTCACCAAAATTTATCATAGCATTTCTAGCTTTCATGCATCATTCTAAGGCATTTTCATCTAATAGCATTTTTCCATTTGAGCTCTCTATCATCACACATCTAAGATTAAAGATTCAAAGCATAATTTCTAGATCTACAAAATCAACCACAAAAGTCCCACAAATATACTCACCATCAAGTGTAGGAACACCACCAAGGCTCCATCAATCCAAAAGAGATCCAAAAACTTCAAAAACTCCAAGAACATCAAAGGGGTCGGATCTGAGTTTGTCCATTTTCGCCCCAAGGAGGTGGTTTCATGGCTTCTAAGTGTTACCAATGGATCTAGAAGGTTGTTTACAATAGATTTCAACACCAAAATCAAGTGATTTGGTGAAGAATTGAAGAATTGGTGAGAGAAGAGAGAAATGGGGGTTTGGGGTTCTTCACACAGTGAAGGGCGCGCATAAGAGGAGAAAAGGAAGGAAAGAAAGAAGAAAAAGGAGTGGGGGTTAAGTGACTTCGGTCACGCGGGTCCCACACGCGATCTAACTTTAATTCCGATAAAAATTATGATCACAAATTCCTAATCTACATATTTTTCCAGTCCATATCATATTTTTCTTTCCTCAAAATTCTCATAAAAATTTCACACTTATCGGTACACTCGTACCGCAGTACCTTTCACTTAAAAAGTCACTATTCATCAATTTTTCCCAAATTCGCCTATTCACTCAATTTTCCGCCCTGATTCCATTTCCAGCATTATTTTTGTCATATTAAATCTCTAACTCCATTTTTCATGCCTAGGTTCACGTCTTTGGCAAATTACTATTTTGCCCTTTTAGCCCATTTTGGCCCTAATCCTCAGATTTTCACTAATCCTTCCCTTTTTAAACCCATATTTTATCACATAATTTCACATTTAATTTTCCGAGGTGTTATACATGCTCACCTAACCCATTATTTGCCCTAATAGAGAATATTTTTGTGTTTTCGTTAATCTTTAAGTATACTTAATTGAGAGTTCAATATAATTAATAAATTTGGATGCAGTATATATATATATATATATAGTATTCCCAAACTATAAACGTTCAATCTTCATGCCAATTCCAATAACCTCCAAAATATCTAAAGTACTAATTAATAAACTATGATAAACTATTAAGTAAACTTAAATGGCAATCGATAGACTTAAGTACGATAATTAAGTTTTCCCAACTGTGCAATTAATCCTACTCCATCCATCTTATTTCATTTCTTCCCTGCTCGGGACAAGTTTCAAACCATGTATATGTATTTTATTTAAAAAATGACACACACTCCCTATTTGATGGTAATGATCACAATGGAGTTGAGGGTATAAAAAATAAAAATAAAATCTGTTTCACCATTAAACTAAATAATAGTGTAGGAATTTCATTGCACTGAATTATGTATGATTGCATTTCACTCACCATAATACATCTCCTAAGTTTTCTTCTTCTTAATTTGGTACAGTAATTAATTAACTCTTAAGTTATTTATATTACAGGAAAATTACAATTCAAATAAATATAAAAAAAACGTGACTTCTTTCTAATTGAAAAAATCTTAAATAAATAAATTCTCAGTTAGGAATATGTGAATCAAGAAATATGAAGCTGACATTCCCAAATTACGAAATCACAACATCGTATGTAAATTATGGATGAACATTTTCAACATATAATCTAAGAAAATATTACTCTCCATTCGTATAAGATAATTTCTTTCATGTTATTTCACTTTGATTTTTGCACCTCATATTTTTATTTTTTACTTTTTTTGGCAATGGTAAGACCCACTTATTTTTTTCTTTACAACATCATATAACTATCTACTTTTAATTTTAAAACTCTATAATCTAACATAAACATATATAAGAATTTCATTTTTGAAGACAATAAGAGTATCACTTTTAAAACATATTTTAACAATAAGCGTATCGCGTCCATCTACTTCTGAGCGCTGGTTTTTCTAGAAAAAATAAGGTGATGTTTGGTACATAGAATTATTTTTGAATATCCAGAAAAAATGGGGATGGGAATTTAAGAACTCTACCTTTATAGCTCAGTTTGTGAAATTTTGCCGGGATAGTAATATTTCGGAGATCTGCTTATTTGTGTAATTTGTAAAGGGTTTATCACCTATAATTTAACATGATCAGAAAAAATTTCCTATATTCACAACATTATGCGGGTCCCGTAAAAAAAAAACTCCCACACGCAAAACAAATCTTTATAATATAACACAAACACTTTTCCTACAACGTAACTCTTATAAAACCATAATGTAAATCAGATTACCATAAAAAAAAATAAAAAAAATACCAGCGACAGGCGGTGGTATTTTCAATTTCCCGCGAAACCAGAAAATCAGACACGAAAAATGTGAAAAAATTAACCCTGGGTATGGTCTTCCTTTTTTACTTCCACGACATTTTGTTCGTTATTCCCTCTTTCTTTCAGGATGACTCCTATGTCGGACAGCGACATAAGTACCATTGGAGTTGATTTCGTAAGAAACGTTCTTTTATTTTGTTCCTTTTGCTTGCTTCCGTATTTATCTATCGATGAACAATGATTTTTTTATTTTTATTTTTATGGGGTTTTTCAGAAAATCAGAACTGTGGAGGTGGAAGGCAAGCAAAACCATCAAGGTGCAGATTGTGCATTATGTCAACTTGTATTAATTAATTATTTAAATAAAACGAATGTATTTTACTCACTTCATCTTTGCCTATGTTTGTTTGAACTTTGAATTTTGGACTCGCTTTCTGTGGATACTGGTTTCTATTAGTCAGTTTGTCTTCTTTGTAAATTCAGCACCATGTTTGTTTCAACTTTGAACTTTGAATGGGTGAAATTCATATACCTCTGCTATGAGCAGGATAAAAGGACTCTATTATGGGAGTTTTCCCTTCATTTTATCCTGTGGTGTTTTGTTGATTCTGTGAATGAATGGATGACTTTTTGCTGGTAAAAATGGACGGACATAAACATTTTAGTTCATCATCTCATTATTGTCTTTTTTTTTATATATATATATTTTGACAGAACAGCAAACATATATAATAACTAAGGTATCTTAGTTCTTCCATGGTTCTTTCCTTCATGAAGGCGTGCACACCAAAGCCTTTTGATGATTTCCTCAGTTTAGATTGCATAATATGTAACATCTGCTCCTTTTTCAAAAAAGAAATGATAACTGCATGATGCCATCTTCTATGTAATGCAATTCCAAAAGCAGATTTTGCAGTTTCGTTGATCTATCATGTGCACATTCTTTTTAAGCATCTTCTCTAACAAAGTTCTTATATGAAACCTAGCAGCTACAACAGGCTAGAATGGAATGGAAATAACTCAAGTTTACCTGTCATATAGCAAGTAATTAGTACAAACTCTATTTTACTTCACACAGAATCTTTCATGTTTCTTTTTTCTAAAGAACAAAAAAGTAATTGATGACACTGACATGCACAAGAGAAAAACACTTATTTAAACTTCCTTCACAAGAGAGATGCACATTCGCCATTCCAATTAGGAGAATATTTTGTATGGAAACTTGAAATGTAATACTATTTCAATTAAAAAGAACTTTTTAGAGAATAATCCCCTTTTGAGTTCCCTTCTCTTTTTCTCTCACAATATGCTTTTATATGATAAGATAAATTTCACTTTTTTTTTTTTTTTTTTTTTTTGTATTACATTACAATTCAACATATAAAAAATTCTAAACTATCATCATCATACCAGTGAGTTAAATGACTTAGTCTTATGATATACTCTGGTGACTATTACTATTTCTTTCTCCCTTATTCCATTTTGCATAAAATACTCTACTAGATGAGTGCATTTTATTTATGTATGGACTGTGGAATTGAGAAATATGTGAATGTATAAATTTAATTTGCATTATTTGTTGCATTATAGTACAGATAAAAATGAACCATGCTTGTTCATAATTATTTGATCAGCACGTTTCTTTTGAAAGTGGGTGTTTTGCAGCAAAATCATTGTAGACTTTGTAATGGATTACAGTTTATACCTTTTTTCCTCTTCAATTTGTCCAGGCACAAGGGAGTGGTTACTGACAAAGGTGAAGGCACTTAGAAGTTAGAAGTTAAATTACCTTAGATGATTGCAAGGTAAAGATCTTGGAACTCAGGAAGCAGGGGGTCCGTTTTGTTCCTCGAAAACAGAAGAGGTCAAAGACATGAACTGAACTTATCCATCCTTGGTGATCATTTTATGTGGAGACTTTGTTCATTGACTTTGAAAATTGTTTCATTTGAGGCCTCTACTTACTAAATTTATATTCCTAGCTGCGGAAGCGTTTAGATCATTGCGGTTTGGATGTATAGGATTATCATTGTTTAAAATTATCTCTTGGCGCAGATCTGAGACGATGCTTTACAAGCTAGAGTCTTTTGCGTCACAGCACAAAATCACAAACTGGTCTCATCAGCGCCGCAATACGAACAACCTCCTTAAAGCTGGATTGTGGCAGATTTTCCAGACTATGTCTCAAGGGGGAATGGGAAGTGTGTGGACACTCTTATTTTCAGGGAGATGACCTTATCTCAATTTCTGCAACCACCAAGTGAAGACTTAAGAGGCTGATGGCTATAAGTGTAGAATATAATTGGGCCCTAAGAAACCCTAACCCTAAGCAGAATGGATTGCTACTGATTTTTTTGGGTGAAGCATTCTCCAATGGAGCAATTCCAGTTTTCTTGAACGAATTAACCTTATCCTACCTCATTCCTTTTCTGGGCTGCGGGTTCTTGATGGCAAATTAGATTTTTCTTGTTTTTCTACATGTATCTGATTTCACAAAGTATATTTGTACCCGTAATGTATAGGTCACTCTTGCTGTAGAATAGGGAAGCAAGGGCTGAAGGTATTACATGTATGATTACAGCTACTTGTATTTTTTGTGAATTGCAGGGTTCATTAATTGAGAATATTATTTTGAAATTGCTGTAATGTTGTTAGAGGACATGGCAGTTACACAACTTTGTACGTGCACCTACTAAACTTCCCTTCCAACGCTGAGGATAAAAAAAAACAAAATAAGAAACCTCTGAGATGTATAGAACTTTGTATTTGCACCTACTTGCATGCATTTTGGGAAGTATTAATCTATGCCTAGTGAATGGTTACAGACGTTTCAACTTACGAAACATAATAAAACTTTCTGAGTTCTAACCAAGATAATTTATAAAATATTTGGTCCTACTTGTATCATAAACAAAATCCCTTGAGATAGTTTTTATCAAAAATATATTTAAATTTGGCAATGTTCATTGGATTTTTTTATTATGTTATTATTCAACATGCTTCGGAAAGTGTTTAAGAATCATTGTTATTCAACCTCTGGGATGTTGAGGCTGCGATCAGTACGAGTATAAAAAAGAAGTGTCACCCATACTCAGACCAAAACAGAAATGTAAGAGCTAGAAGAGGTTTGTAGGTTATAGAGAATGACAACACACTTACTTCATTGAATCCAAACAATGTAACAAACATTTCATTTACCACATTCCAATTTTCACTCCTAGCAAGCACAACCTTGTACTTGAAACAAGACAACACTCGCTAGAAGTTATGAATATTAAAGTACAATTGAAATACTGGAAGGGCTTCTCTACTATCCCTGGAATTTAAATTTAACAAAGAAATCAACTACAAACCTAAAAGAATTTTATCAGTAGGAAACTACTCAAAAATAAAAAGATACAAAGTTATAGCTAAGAATGGTTGACATTCCAACCAAAGAAAACAGAATTCCTTTTGTCATGGACTAAATACATAGCTTGTATTTGAGTTTTGGAAACAGAATTCCTTTGTCATTTATTTCCTGCAAAAACAGCATCCCAATAAAGGGTGGGAATTAATCTCAATAAGTGTCAACTTTCCCTTTCAAGCATCAAGGTCCAGCACAACAAGAAGGCATAGAACATATCAACATATACACATAGACGGCAGCTTAGACATAATTTTGGGGAAGATCATTTAAAATTTTGTTTTCTCAAGCCTATGTCAGTTTCAAATTGACTGATATGAGTCAAACACACAGGGATAATGCAATTGTCTATACTAAACAGGATAGATATATAAATAAATTTAAATACAAATTATAGAACACACCGCCAGCTCTCTAATCACATTTTTTCACTTTCTACCACTGGCCTCCCATTACCCTTCTGCCTTGTAAACCTCCTTTGCTTAAAAAAAATTCTCTCACTTATTCAACCAAGCCCATCCTCTGTGAGTGGTACTGAGCTCTCTTTTGAACACAGTATAGCTTTGAGCAACACAAATCACAAAGTAGTAGACACCTAACATCTTCGGTTTACAACTGATACCGAAAAGCATAGACATTCATCAACTGCTCTTTTGGTGGTACAAGTCCAAATGATGATCCCATTGCAAACTGGGAACTTGATTCCTGAACCACCAGTTTAAAAACACTAATTAGATGAGAACTGCCTGTTGGCATCTAACCAAATCATGCTCCAATGAAAAGGATGATGATAGTTTGTAAGCATACTGGGTGACATTGTATCAGATTATTTATAATCACGCTAAATACCTCCACATCAGTAACAGGTGCTGCTCATGAGATAATTGTAGTTCCAGAAGATGACACTCTGACAAAAGGGTACATACAATTAACACAGAGAATGGACATGTCATTGTGGTGCAGTCCTAGCTGAGGGTACATACAATTAACATCAGTACTTGCAAAGTGGTTACACTCACTTTGCAAGTTTTAAATGATTACCAGTCTTCCAAAAAAAAAGATAAGGCACAAAAAGACTTGGAGATACTATAGCAATGAATGTTTTCAGCACATAACAAGCCTACTATCTTAATTAGTCAAACCATGCATAGTCCTCCAAGTGGGTATGAATGGAGCAGAAGATAGATGAATGATGCATTTATAAAATAAATTTCGTTTGCAACCTGCAAGCATTACATAAAGCATACCAGGAACAGGTTGATTAGTATGAATTGGTTAGTCAACTTCCAAAATATGCCACCATAGTGATACCGAGTACAAGAGTTATTACAGATATTACAATCCAGAAAAAAGAGAGGTTGATTAACAAAGTAATTATCAAAAGAAATGCTTTACACAGATAGGAAGACACACATTGGGCAAGTGAACATCATTTGGTAGAAGACTAATGTAACATCAACAGCAGAGTATCATCATCATTAGCATCGTCAGACCAATAGCAGATTCAGAAAAATGCTGACTGCCACTGTTGAAACAGTTCATTCTTTTCAAACATTCCATTTTAATAGACAAACAGAAAAGGACCTTTTTCATAGATTCAATATCATAATTACAATTCTATTTGCACTAGTTTACAATCCTTTTGACCTCTATGACCCTAAACATCATCTATACAAAAGAAATTCCTTCTTAATGTCAGATGAATATCTAACATGAAGACACGAGAAAACAAAGATATCATATTTCATGCATGACCTAAAAGCCAAAGAGACTCAATATTCAAAATCAAGGGTAATTTTGTAATTTCGGTTCAGCAATATTTTGCAATCAACCAAACATAGCATCAGAAAATTAACCCAATATTCCCAAGAATATTTTGACCTACCAAACAACATTTTGGTGGAAAGTCAATTTCCCACCATATTCCCGGGCAAAAAAAAAAAAATCTCCTCTACCAAACACCCCCTAAAGGTAGTTTAATTTTAAAAAATAGATATATGGAGTAGGTGTTGAAAATTAAGGTAGCATGTTTTCAAAAAAAAAATTAAGGTAGCATAATTTTAAAGAAAAAAAGATAAAAATGGATAGAAGTAGAAAAATAAAATTCATTCAAGTGTGGTAAGAGTGCTCATAACCTCATTTGTAGATTAAGAATATTATAAGATCAGAACTAATATATGGGGTTTGCATTATATACAAAACTACCATTTAGTACACAGCTGTCACACTTTAATACATGTGAGAGATTCGATACAACAGTCCTATCTGTCCGCTTTATAAACCCACTTTTCCTTATTAAAACAATGTGGCCATTTCCCAATACATTTTATCTTTTGATTCCTACGAATTATTTTCTCAATGGTCGTAGACAGCAATGTTATTCTTTTTGTGAAGCTAAAACAGCTACTTCAATACTTTTGGTCATCTTGAAAGAATTTGAATGTTGTTACTCAATCACCGGAACAATGGAGAGAGGCAAGAAGGAAAGATGAAAACGATTGTGCTTGCAATGTCAACAAGAACACAAAAATCTAAAATTTCTGACTGAACAGAACTTCATAAAAAGTTGATGGCACGAGTAAGTTATTTTCTAACTGACCTCACACTGAATGCTGCAGAAAGGGTAAGAAAAATTCAACTAGGATCAGATGGCACAAGGAATTCAACCGATATATGAAAAATCGTACATAGCATGATGCATATCTGAAAAACGTGATTTATCAGCGAGATAGAAGCTGGAACATGATATATATAGTTTGCTATGAAAAAAAAATCTAAATGGAAAATTGACAGCACAAAGAACTATTTAAAAGAAAAAAAAAATTAACAAGGTGGAGAAATCCCAAAAAGGAGGAAGAAAAAAAAGATAACTAAGGAGACGTAGTATTGCCCTCTTAAGGGGATGGGGAGAGGGTAGAAAGCTGATTTAGTGACATGGAAAATGTCAAGACACATGCAAACTTAAATGCTTGATATTCTTGTCAACTATACAATTATACTAACTAGTTATACTTTGAGTGATTCGGTTGATTTTCAACCTGCAATCAAGTTCCCCAAAATGAAAGCTCAAATTTACCTGCGGCATGCTGTTAAATTGCAAAACTTGGTTGCAAAGTGTGGAATTTGAGAAAACATGATCTCTATTCTCAAATGCAGATGCCTATAGAAAATAAAGATAGATACAACTCATCAGTAGCATTGACAAATGCCACCAAAGTCAATTTCTGAGTCAAACATAGCACAACTGCAATCTAAATGTGTTCAAACACAAGCCAGTGATTCAAACATTCTTTCAAACACCTATATATGTCACTAGTAGAATTTAAAGGCTATATGAAGAGATACCTTTTATGCATTCAAGGGAATAGAGTCTATATCTTTCAAACCACGAGTTCTGTTCTTCCATATACCAGTTGGACTGGGTGGGACGACGAAATCAATGGATTTCTGTGTCTCATTTTCAACTGATTCTACTCTCATCAGATCCGCCAATTGTTTCTGACTTAATTTCCATTTCCTCAAACAACTCTAATCCTGACAGCATTCCCAAATCCCATTCCACAACCTCCCTTTCCGAGTAAAAAGGTAAGACCCCACATTCTTTCACACGGAACAAGCCATGCCGCTCCCCGGTATCAGTTGTAACACTGAATTTAAAACAAACCATTATACTGTCACCGCGACGAAGGCTATCAGAATGGAATGGATCATACCATACATAAACATGATCACAGTTCAAATCCTTCTTAACATTTTTGTAATGCCATGTAGATGCATATCCCACCTCTCTGCCATCTTCCGAGTAGCATTGACATTGGATTTTAGCACCATTATCATCCTTCTCCATTCCACAGGATGGAGAGACAACTACCGAAAAAATGAATCCCAGCCAATAGGCAAGGCCAGGAATTTCAATAGTTATGGAGGAATTTGTTGTTCGGTATTTGAACTGCACTGGGACTCTGCTTCCTGGTAAACAAACTGCAGCACTGTTATAATTGTAGCTGTGGACTTGCCAACAATATTTGACTACATCTATATTGTCAAGTGCAGCACTCTTCATTGTTAATAGAGCACCTTCAACAATGCAGTCGAGTGAAGGTCCATCCAATTGCATAGCATTCTTGAAAGAAATGCATTTCTCCTTTCCTTTCATACTTTCTGAAAATGTATTTAAAGTGGATACTGTCACCAATGATGTGCAGTCATCTGCATGAAACACCTTTATGTTCAAAGGAAGCTCTGGCAGATACTGAAGCTTCTTGCAATTCTCTAAGGACAGAATTTCTAGATTTAAGAGGTCCTTGATGCTTTCAGGCAACGTCTCCACACTGCTTCCATCTAGTCTTAATTCGTATAATGATGATAAGCCACTGATGTTATCTGGGAGTTCGGATAAGTTACAACATTCTATCAAATATAGATTTTGTAAAGATCGCAGGCCATCGAACAGAAAATGTAACTTCTCTTTAGTTACTATATTGCAGTTAGAAATCGAAAGCTCGGTCAGACATGTCAGGCCAGACAACTCATTTGGAAGATTCTGAAGTCTTAAACCTTCTATATTGAGCCACACGAGCTTTGTTAGACGACCGAATGATGGGTGCAATATTTCGATTGCTGTATTGCTTAAATTCAACCTTTCAACTAAGTCCGAGGACAATGAAAATTCCTTCAGACTTGAGCAGCCATTGACACTGATCTTCTCCAGAGATCTCAAATGCTTCTCACATATTAGACTTTCCAGCTTTTTGCACCTATCGAGTCGTAAAGTAACAAGTGTGTCCTTAGAAAAAACAGATGGCTCAACATTGCATAAACTTTCACAACCGCGGAGATACAGCCATTTGAGTTTAGACGCGCCAGACAAATCTGGGAGCTTCATTAACTGTTTGCATTCACTTAGGTCCATTCCCTCTAAATTCACAAGCTCCTGTTACAATTCAAAAGGAGACGTCAAAATAGAATATCCTAAAATTTAAACTGAAATCATAAGCGTACATATACACACACACACCTGCATGCCGTCCCAAAGATACTCAACATTGCTGTGTGGCAAACAAATCTCAACAAGCAGCTCAGCACAAAAAGGTGATGGAAGAGACTTCAAAGGGTATTCATACCACTCAAGGTACCTCAAGTTATCCGAAAATGGCATAAGAGCTGGAGGACAATTCACAGTAGTTGATCTCTTCTTACCGAAGGGGACATATAATTTAAGCAATCTTAAACTGGTCATCAAGTTGAATGTGTCAGCTCTCAAGTGCAAATCTACTCTTTGAGACAAATCTAATGTCATTCCTTCAACTGAATCAGTACCCTGCCAAAACAAGAAATAATTAAATAAACTGGTAGCAAATTAATTATAATTTCTATCTCAAAATATCAAGTCTTGTAAAAGGCCAACGCTTTTTTGTACCTTGTTTTTGTTAAGTACATCACACACTTCTTTAATATCCCTCAATCTGCTACGTCTTCCTGGGTGTCTGCTAAAATCTTTCCGAACTATATCCAAACCCATTTCCTGTAGCAAGTCATGCATTTGTATTCTATTGCTCTCTGAAATAGTTATAAGGGCTTTATCTTCAAGGACTCTTATTCCACTGGTAGCGAAGAAATCACAGGCATCTAGTATCCTTGTGACGTCATCTTTAAGTTCATCTTTGAAAAAGAATGCAATGTCCAGAAATATTGCCTGGTTTAGCTCTGATAATCCATTATAGCTCACTTGTAACACGTTTTGAATTTCCATAAAGGATTCCTTCTTCCTCTCAAATTTATCCAATTCACATTTCCAAAATTCAGTATCTCTGGAATGAAAATGTGAACCCAAGACTTTTAAAGCTAAGGGAACGCCTCCAGCATATTCAACTGCCCTTTTTGAAAGATGCTCATAACCTTTTATAGGATGGCTTTGCTTGAAGGCTGCTAAGCTAAAAAGCTTTAGAGATTCTGGAAACTTCCATTTCGTGACGTCATATATCACATCAACTCTTCCTCTAAGTATATGCCTATTTCTTGTTGTTATAATGAGTGTACTGTCTAGTCCAAAGTCGTCTAGTTGTCCACACAATAATTCTTCTAGTTGAGCAGAACTATCAACATCATCAAGTACAATGAAAACTTTTTTACTACGGAGCCTCCTCTTAATGAATATGGATCCAGTAACATGAGATGTTGTAATTGGTTCCTTTAGTAGCTCAGATAGAAGCTTATTCCGTGTATGTTCTAGTCCACCGGACGTTTTTGATTCTTCTCTTACATTTGCCAGGAAGCATGCACTGTCATATTGTGGAAAGTGTTTGGCAAACAACTGTCTAGCTATGGTTGTCTTACCCATGCCACCCATGCCCCAAATTCCGATTCTTGAATTATTCTTGAGTAATTCTTCAATGGATTTACTCTTTTTGTCAATTTTAACAAGGCCTTTCATTTCATTAGGGTACATCAGGGACAGCTTTTGCCAAACATCGTCCACAATATTTTGGATGACTTCAGAATCATCCCTAGCCAAAAAAGTAAATAAATAATAATAATTTAAGAAAGAATAAAATTAGAGGAATAATTCAATATCGTATGAGTGCTTTTACTCATGTCTAACCTTGCTATTTTTTTGAAATTTAAATTAGGGATATGAATATGCTGGTTTTATCAATTTTATTTATCATTAAAATTGAGAATGAATCCTGAAGATGCTCAACCATCGGATCTCTATCAATTTCTTTACAACATGAGAGATGACTTGTAAAAATTATTCGCCTCTTGAATAATCATGTTCATGACAAATTCAACATGTAATATTTCAAAATGTATATGTATAAAGTAAGAACATATATATAATAGTTACCTATGGGTACGAGAGTCCCATCCAGATAAATTAGCGGCTTCAAAGAGAGCAGCTTTCCACTCAGACACTTTGTCTTGGTTAGATACACTATTCTCGAAATCTATCGCATATCTGGCGAATGCTTTCTCGAAACTCCCGGTCTGTTTACGTACATCTGATGGATCTGTTTCATGGAAAACAGGTATAACTACCTGTCCATAAAGTTTTCTGCACTCAAGTATTATGCGGAGTTCTTCCAAGCACCATTTTGATGTAGCATAGTTTTCTGAGAAAACGATGACAGATATATGCGAGTCCCGTATTGCTTTTTCAAGTGAAGGCCAAACCTCATCTCCCTTTAAAAGATTATAATCAATGTATGTTTCGATTTTGTTGCGGCATAGAGCATTATAAAGATGGCTAGTGAAATTAGTTCGTGTATCCTCACCTCTGAAGCTAATGAATACATCGTACTTTTTTACAACAGAAGACATAATGGACAGAGGGAGGCGGACTGAGGCAGAGCCAAGGTAGAGAGCATTATAAACAGAATGTTAACCCTAAACCTAATTGCAATAAAATAAATTAAACAACTGAACTGTTGTAATAAAACGCAGCATGATACACAGTCAGAGAGGTGATGGGGCTTCCGGGTACTCCTCTTCTTGTTGGGCCTTGCTGGACTTGCTTGTTGGGCTGGAAGTGGGTTTGTCATATCCACAACACAGATCAACTATAGCCACTCTCCCTCCTCATCTGATGGCTCACACCTGAAACATATATGTTGGATTTACACGAAATAGAAGCTCAATCTTATGGCAGCCTTAATTAGATGCTCATGCTGTAGAAGAATTTTCAATTATTAGAATTAGATATATTACCTTATTTTTATCTTACTAGATTAGATTAATTTATAAAATTATGATAAGATTAGGATTTCTTTTAATCTTTATCTGCGGAAATAGTTAGGCACTTTATTTTCTCTATAAAATGTGAAAAACCTAATCAAATGAAATAGTTTTATTATTTGAAATATTCAAATATAAGTTGTAATGAAGTCTCACCATTGGTTAAAAATAATTCAAGTCAGTACCATCAAATCAAAACATCTACAATTCAGCCATGGACTTACCACGAAACATCTAATCAACATTACAAAGAGATTATGAATGCTTCAAATCCAAATACGTATACAAGTTCCTAAAAGCTTAATCGCATTAACTTCATATATTAACAAGTTATTATAGGAAATAAGAATCACATTGAAAATGATGGTAAGTATAAAGATTAAATAACAAAATTAAATATAAAGGCCGAATTAAAAAATGAGTATCAAAGAGTATAAATATATTTTATTCTAATAAAAAAAGAAAAAAAAACGAAGTTATTTTAATTTTTTATTTCAAAAAAATAGATATATGGAGCAAAATCAGGAGTTTAACTTCACGACTCCAAGGCAATAAAAAAATAAAAAAAGCACAACGTATCAAACAGGGGACATTGTTGGACTTGTTACTTCTTTTATTATATTTATTATGGAAAAAGTATTTCTACCGTGAGTTTTATTATATCCTACTAATTTTTTTTCTCTTCATATTATAATAGAACCTACTCACTTTTGAGTAAGTATGACATAAAAAAAATTTCTAAAACAAAAACTGAAATATCAAACACATTTATTATATATATTTATATAAATTTGGTTCAATACCACTTGTTGAATCATGTCCCATTGACTCAAAACCTTGATCAAATTGATTATTTGTTTAAATTTAATATATACACACACACGAGAATAACATTTCGCCTGCCACCCTTTATAACTTTTTATTTATCTATTTTTCTATGCGTTTCGGCATTTTAAAATGTCATTTATTGGATAATGCACTTTTTCTTTTATGAGAGAGTGATCTAACAAGGAAGTCAATTGAACTTGAGCGTATGGAATTTCTCTGGGTATAGTGGATCTCGTTTTAAAGGAAACAACTCGTATCATTTTACTGTCTTATATTATTTCTCACCACATAATTATAATACAAAAAAAAATTATACTTTACACATCAGCTGATGTGATTGAGGAGAGAAAAAAATTGTATTAATACACAAGACAGTGCCTGTTTGGATCCTCTTTTTTTAAGCTAGAAGCTACTTATAAATATAAGTTAGGCCAAACAAGTTTTGAAAAAAGTTCTTATAATGAAAAGCTCTTTTTTTTATAAGAAGAAAAAAGCTAAAACTAAAAGCTCCTAGGAGGAGCTTTTTTTTAAGCTCTTATCTATTTTTCTTGAATTGTGTGCTTTTCTTAAAAAATGAAGAGTGATAATAATAGAGAGATATAATTTTCTTGAAATATGTGCTTTTAAATAATTTGTAAGCTAGATTTTTTATGTAATTTTCAAACAGCTTTTAGCATTTTTTTTAAGTTCTTTTTTTAGCTTTATCTTATAAGTAGCTTCTAACTTAAAAAATAAGAGGATCCAAACAGTCTCATTTATCATACTAAAAAGAACACAAGTTTTGTCCTTTAAGACACACATTTTCCCTAGAGGTTAAACATTCATAAACTGAAAATAAAAAATAAAACGATGCCAATCATCTTTTTGTCGATCGGTCCAATTACGTCAAACAAACAAAAATATAAATGCCAACACAGACCCCAACCATTCATTCATATAATAGGAAATTTTTAAAATACTACATATGCACCACTTTTCTATACATCCCTCCAAGTAATAGAGAAAAGTGGGATCTCAAATACATATGTTAAATTTTAAATGAAAATACCGAGGATGAGCTCTATATCATATAAGGATGTTAATTCTCATTTTGTGACAAGTTTCAAGTGTATATTAACTCTGCAAATATTTTACCAGGATTTTTTTTGTATAATTAATGAAAGAGAGAAAAGCCCTTAAATGACTCAAATTACAAAATTTCTCAACTAATTTTTGAATTTTATTCACTATAGAAGTATAATTAATTTAGAGTTCAATATAATTAATAAATTTGTAAGCAGTATATAGTATTCCCAAACTACAAACGTTCAATCTTCAGGCCAATTCCAATAACCTCCAAAATTGAAGTACTAATTAATTAACTATAATAAACTATAAAGTAAACTTAAATGACAATCAATAGAGACTTAAGTACGATAATTAGGTTTTCCCAACTGTGCAATTAATCCTACTCCATCTTAATTATTTCATTTCTTCCCTACTCGGGACAAGTTTCAAACCATGTATATATATTTGATTTAAAAAATGATACACACTTCCTATTTGATGGTAATGATCACAAAGAAGCTGAGGGTATAATTTTTTTTTCTGTTTCACCATTAAACTTATAAATAATAGTGTAGGAATTTCATTACACTGAATTATGTATGATTGCATTTCAGTCACCAGAATACATCCCCCAAGTTTCTTCTTCTTAATTTGGTACATTAATTAACTCTTAAATTGTTTATATTACAAGAAAATTCTTATTGAAATAAATCTAAAAAAAACGTGACTTCTTTCAAATTGAAAAATCTGAAATGAATAAATTCTCAGTTAGGAATATTTGAATCAAGAAATATGAAGCTGACATTCCCAAATTATGAAATCACAACATCGAATGTAAATTATGGATGAACATTTTCAACATATAATGTAACAGAAACATATATAAGAATTTCATTTTTGGGCCAACCTTTTTCTTCAAGTTCTGGCAGTCACAATTGAGCTTCAAGCAGCCTCGGAAACACATTGCTCAAAGGCAACCACTGATTACATGTAAATTAGAATGCATCATATATAATCAAGCAATCACACGTACCTCAAATTTTCAGCTTCACATAGCACACAAAGCTTCCCATAGAATAAGATGAGACACATATTACATATATATATATCTTCAATTGCTTGCCAAAGATAGTACACACCAGCACTAACTTGAATTATTCATATTAATACTCTCTCTCTTTATATATATGATCTTTTCCTTCCACACTATTAGATTTAGATAAATTGCACCCAAAACAGTGAGCTATACATAACACTTTCTTAAAAATCAAAGAAGAAAGGATCATTATAATCCCATAAACTAGAAGGGTATTCCTCCTCAGCTGATAACGGCCACACAGACGACGGAGATCCAAGTCCTGCCGCCGAAGCCGCCGCCGCACCACCTAACTGAGCCTCAGGTGCAGATAAAATTAACGAAGAAGACAAGCTTGACCCTACTGATCCCACCAAAGAGTTCATATCGTCGTACATGCAATTCTGGTTCTGGTAGTGTTCATTTAACAACTGATTATTATTCTCCACAACATTATCATGATGATGATAAGATGCGATTATTTCTCTGTTGGATCCGGTATGAGCAACACTTCCATGATCAGATTCTGGTGATTGATACTTTTGTTGCACTTGCACCACTTGTTGAGGATGATGATAGTGAGAACTGTGATGTAGCATGTTGTTGTTATTATTAGGGCACATCACCGGTGGTTTGTTATTAATCACGCCGCCAGGGTAACCACCGTATGTGGCGGAGTTCAAGACAAGCGGTGCATGAGAAGTGGTGGAGGAGAAGGTGAAGCCGAAGCCAGAAGGACGAGGAAGAAGAGGTCGAAGGGTTTGTGAAGAAGAGGAAGAGTTACGAGAAGAGGAAGATTGTGAAGAAGAAGAGGAAGGAGGAGGAGGAGGAGGAGAGGGTTGAAGGTTAAGCTGAGCCCTAGAACCATAGAGGATGATGGCGGCGCGGTCGTAGGCTCTGGCGGCGTCCTCGGCGGTGGAGAAAGTTCCAAGCCACTTGCGTGTTCGCTTGCGAGGCTCACGGATCTCAGCAACCCACTTGCCCCAGCTTCGTTGCCTCACACCGCGGTATCTAAATTTGTTGTTGTCAGGTCCACCTTTGGCTTTGCATTTGTTGCGGTCAGTTGTTGTTGTTGTTAAGGGAGTGGTGGTGGTAGCGGTGGTGGCGGTGGGTTTGGTGGATATTGATGATGATGATGAGTTTTCGTCGTCCATTGATTGGTTTGTGCAGTGTGGAGCTTTAAAAGAAGAGAGGGTTTTTTTAGTTAGGACTACTAGTACTGAAGAGAAAGATGGAGACCACTCTGGCTAGCTAGCTGCTACCTCGTTCAGTGTTATTATTATTGATTAGTCCAAAGAAACTGCTTTCTCTTTCGTATGATGTTGCTCTTGTTGTTTCATTCTCTCTCTTTATGTCAATGGTGAGATGGGTCGGTGCTAAGGTGATTGCTGTGTGGTGAAGAAACTGATCAGCATAAATGCACTGGGAATTTGGAATCATTCATCGGTTTTGTTGATTTTCTCCCTTTTTTTTTTCCCACCTTTTTAACCACAACAAGACTGGTTTCATTTTTTACATTAATTATTAAATTAAGACTTATTTAATATGAATTGTATTATGTTTAGTGAGTTTTAAATAAACATCTAGCTAGATTCAATTCACCAACTTTTCAATATTTATGAGAACATAGATGGATCGCATGTTTGGTGCATAGTATACGATAAGGTCTGATACTATAAGACCTAATAGTATAAGACATGATTGTATAAGATCTGATTAAATTTTAATGTTATCCAGCGTTTGGTATGGTATTGTATAAAATAATATCCTTCAATATTTTAAAAATTAAAATATAAAAAAAATTTAATTAAAAATATAAATATTGAAATGATATATTAGTTCTGGAGAATTGTACTTGTAAGCAATATTAATACATCAATCCTTTATCATGCCTAATCCACCACTCTTAGGCTTGATTAAGTTATACATCATTTTGATGTATAAGGGGATCCTGCTGTATAAGCTTATGTTATACGATGGTCACATCAAACAACTGAAAATGTCATAACGTATAGTATAAGCTTATATTATCATGCCTTATACATCACACCAAACATGCCCTATGCTTGGAGGAATGTTTAATGGGGAAGGATATTGTGACAACCAAATTATGTTACTACCAAGTGACTACCAATCAATCTTACCGTTAGATCGATTATATTGATCCAACGATTATATTTATTTATATTTTTGTATGGTCATGATTTCCCAAATTTAATACTTTGTATTTATTTTCATCTTTATATGGTTATGATTTCTCATATTTAATGCTTTCACTTTAAATATGGGGAATCATAACCATACAAAGATGAAAATAAATATAACCGTTTGATCAATATAATCAATCTAACGGTGAGATTGATTGGTAGTCACTTGGTAGTAACACAACTTGGTTGTCACAATATCCTTCCCCATGTTTAATTATCAAATAAGTTTATGGGTTTAATATATTTTCGGTCAATAGAGATAACTTATTTGCAACAAGCCCAAAACAAAGTTGTTTTGACTTTTGAGGTTAAATAAAATGTATTTTTATAATTTTAATATATTTTAGGTTATATGTATTAATTTTTATCATTATAATTTTTTAATCTTTCAATTTCAAAATGAAGTCATTTTAGTTTCATGGAAAATAACTTTATTTCTAATACTGGAGAAATTAACATTAAACCCTAAGTTTATTCCATAATTTAGTTAGTAATCACATTATTTAATATTCTCTTTTTTAATATATTTTTAATCATGGATATAGTTGGCAACTGAGCTCCGGTTTGCTCGAGTCAGGGGTTCAAATCTTGTCTCAAGCAAATTCTTGGAAAATCTTTGGGGTGTGCCTCTCTCCTCGAATGGAGGGGTTAGTCTCATCCTTCATCCGGTAGCGAAGCTCAATGCACCCGCTATTTCATTGAGGGGCTAGCCTACGGGGCCATATCCTGAGGACAAGGTGACCGGAGGAGATTGAATGAGGATACCTCCATCTTATAAAAAAACTATTCAAAAATAAAATTTAAAAAATAATAATTTTATTTACGCCTATTAAGTGACCATTAATGGAAGTTGAATTTTTTTTTTTTTGCTGGTAAATTTACCCCTATGTTGGAGAATTCTGTTTTCTCTTCTTATGGGAATTATATAACGATAAAATAAATGGTCAAATCTTGCTTGGATGCTGAAAAAATAACAGAGGAAAATAAAATATTTAACGTTAATGCTGGAAGCTTTAACGGAAGGAATGGTGCTATAGTGCGGTAGCCACTTCCACTTAGCGTTCATACAGGAGAGCTGGCTCAGACTCACTCTGGGTGGACGATACATTATTACACTTCATGACCCTCGATTATTTGCACAGAAGTCCGTTTGAGGGAACGTTTGGATTCCTATGCTTATAGCTCCAATTACCTAGGTAAGTTTTTAAATTCTATATCTCCATATAGTTGATGAGTTTAATGTAACATTGCAAAAAAAATATTATGAATGGTAATAAAGGTCAATGATAATAAAAGAAAGAAAAGAGAGAAAATTTTGAAAGAGGTAATTAACAAATCATAATCGATAATTTATCTTTGTATGGTTGTGATCTTTCCGCATAATCATTCTTTTTTTTTTTCACATTAAAGTATCCATTTTCAAGTTTAATAGTGTTTTGTTAGTTAATCAAATTTTAATTATCTATTTGAAATGAGCTAACTCTCATCATAGAACTAATTTGAAAGATTTTCTACTATCAACTTACTACCTATCTAATCACCATTGGATCAATATTTTCTCTTTTTTCAAAAACTTTTTAGCATTCTCTCTCCTTGATTCAATGGTGATTAGATAGGCAGTAAGTTGGTAGTATAAAATTTTAGTAGTAAGAACATCTTCCCTCATATATTTAAGGGTTTTATACGAGTTATATTGTAGGAAAAATGATTGTGTAATGTTATAGAGATTCGTTTTACGGGCCTTAGTTTTTTTACTTTAAAAAGTGCCGGCCTCACAAAATGATGTGTGTAGAAAACTTTTTTGTGTCATGTTGAAAAATGAATGCAAATCTCTATATTTAAACATCTTTGAACATTTTTTATTTTTTATTTTTTTCATTTTTTACTTTTCACTTACTCATTTTTCTTAGTAGCAATTCAGCTATATATACCATAATTTGATGTTGAATTTAATAGTGTGAATCCTGCTTTTGAGTTTTGAGTCACTAACGAATCTGGCTTTCTCATGCTCTAACAGTGACTCTTCCATTTTGTCAAAGACCCAAAGCGCCACGTAAGTTTGGACTTAATGTGAACATTTGATTATACGTTCACTAGGACATTGCTTGTTACAGTTGACCGCTCAATGTAAGTTTGCAAACGTGGTAGTTGGGGATCGGAAATATGAAAAACTCTAAAGATGACTGTGTGGAGATATATAGTCCCATATTCGTTGGATGAACAATTAATGTGGTCTTTATAAGGTCTTGGACACTTCCACCCTTCGAACTAGTTTTTGGGGTGATGTATCCCAAGGTTCTTTACATGGTATCAGAGCCTCGCCGTCCCCCACTTTCTCTTGTGGACTCTCTTAGCACAGGTAGGTTAAGTCTGTTGCATTATCCACTCTTCAAGTCCAATGGGCTCTCATGTGAGGAAGCGTGTTGATATATATAGTCTCACATTGGTTGGATGAACAACTAATGTGGTCTTTATAAGGTCTTGGGCACTCCCACTCTTTGAGCTAGCTTCAGGAGTTTTCACCTCAAATTCTTTACAGACTGTTTCATTTTTCCATTTTTTATATTTGTTTGGCTTCTTATATGTGTTTATTAATAAGAATATACGTTTTTTTTCTTTTTTATTTTGCCAATAAAATTTCACAAATGGAATTTTCATCTGTTGGTGAACTATATCCGCTTGTACATTGGTTATGTGACTTTTGCAGGAAAATAAATGAATGAGAAAAACTAAAATGGTATATTTGAACAGTCAGTGTGGATAATATGAATCATATGATACATTTTTATTTTATTTTTGTAAATAATTACGAATTGTAGATTAGTTGGTAAATTAGGTTTCATAATATTTACGAAAATTCAAAATTAATCCAAAGCACTTTGTAATTGAGTTAAACTTCACACATAAACTCGGATAAGTCTTACGTGGAGCTGTCTTGTAACAAAAATATTTCTATCATAAAGGACGACCGAGTAAATTCTCAATTTTTTTAAATATTAGAGTATCATCACGTTAGTATATTAAAAAAAAATTTATCAACAAATTCTATAATATCTTGAATATTATTATATCACTATATATATCTTTCATTTAATTTTTTTTTCTAAATTAATCATTCAAAAATATAACATATTAACTAAATTCTTTCTTCTGTCTCACTATTTTAATTATTTATATGACAAAGCTTAGTGATAATTTTCTAATTGAGATAAAAATTTGATAAAAAAGTTCCTTAAAGTATTAATGTAATGACACTCTAACTTAATTAGTGATAATATGGAGACTCTTATTTTTTAAGTGTAAATTGAGAATTTAGTATAAAAGATTTTATCAATTAATATATTTGTTAGTTGTTAAATTATAATTACAACTAGGGGTGTTAATGGACCGAACTTTGGTCTTAAAAGGTTAGGTCTGTATTTAAATATATCAGTCTGTCCTAACCTGTTACCTGTTATGAATATAATTATCGGTTTGTGACCTGATTTATTTACAAAAAATAAAAGGCTAGTTTAACCTATTAAAAAAATAAGACAATAAAGATTTATCCAATACCATGCTTCGATTACCATCCCTAATTACAAAGCTCAAAATTATTTCAATTGAGTATCAACAAAAATATTGTTGATGTTCAGCAATGTAAAACAGCAACAGAGAGCCGAAGAAAGATGTGGGAAGGACGCATTTCACATTAGGGAAAGATACGGTAAGAGACAAAAAAATGTTCATATTGTCTTTGAGCAGATTGCATGTGTAGTTGTCAGTGCAGCAGCCCCTTGCCTTGGAGGAATTCTTTGCTCCTTCTAGATAGGGAACAATTTTTATTTTTATTTTCTCTTCATTAAAGATAAAAATCATTTATTTGTTAAGGTTCCATTACTTACACATGTTCTAACATTATTTTAAGGGATTTGCATTCATGCTGTTACAGGATCGATTAACAATTTTCCTGTGGAGACAAAATTATGGTGGGGCAATTTAAAAAAATGAAAGAAAAAAATAAAAATAAAAGGCGATTTTCAGTGTATCAGCATGATATGTTTTCATTGTCATGTTATATGACAATTGAATTTTCCTTATTTTAATGGCATATATTTCAAAAAAAAAAAAAAAGATGACACAAAGAATTTCCCCCTTAAATAAATTTCTCACATAACTATTAAGTTATTATATAAGTTCATTTTGGAATCCGATAAAATTTGTATAAATATGTTATCATTCTATATTAGTTTATAGATAATTTAAAAATGAATATAAAACATAAGTCTGAAGAGAGAGAAAGAGAGAGTGAATGTCTGAAAAGATGCTCTCAACGATGGAGAAGTGGGAACCTTTGCCTTTTCAAGCTGTGTCCTCCACTTTGGGCTGAAAGCATCGATCGGCTTGGGTTTATAAAGTTGGAGACTATTGGAGGTAATTAAGCAATTCTTTATTACTTCCAATTGCGGTTGTTCTTGTTTGCATCCATTGTATTGTATGCCTCCTTAATTTCATTCTATAACATTATTGTCATGGCCCCTTAATGGTTTGGCTAATAATACATTGAACTCAAGTTTGTTCAACATCTTGAATTTATGTATATGAAAAAAAATGGTACTGTCATATATATATATATATATATATATATATATATATTGTGGATTTTATCCAAATATATTTATGTATATTAGTTGCAAGTTTTGGGTTTTGCACTCTTTCACAGAAAACAGAATCTTACAATTCTAGAACAATGTAATGCAATTTATTGTACATGAGTGATGGGTATGGAAACAAATAGTTGGTATTTGTAATGCGTTGATGTTTCCAATTGTAAGCTTTGATCGATGGGGAATAGAAGATAAAAAAAGTCTTTACAAGCAAACTTTTTATGCAAGTATTACAAATTTATTTTAAGTTGAAATAGTTAGCTTCTAAATTAAATACAATATGCTTCAGTGTTTAACATATATTTATGTAAATTATTATTTCAAGTCATTATTTTAAGCAATTACTTTATTTGTTTTATAATATTTGTTTTGTATAAAATTTATTTTATTTCAATTTCCCTGTTGTTTTAACAAATCATGAAAATATTCTTTTTTTTTTTAACTTTTATCATTTCTTTATATTTCCACTGAAAAAATATTGAACATTAATGGAGGAGTAATATATAAATATTTTAAAGAATTTTTTATGCATTACAAATTTATTTTAAGTTTTTTTTTTAATTACAATATATTAGTGTTTAATTTTATGTTAAAACAACAGCACATATATACTTTAACATTTCAAGTCATTCTTTTAGAATAAATATTTTATTTGTTTTATAATATTTGGAACATTGTAAAAAATTTATTTTATTTCATGATTTCCCAAACTGTTTTAACAATCATGAAAATATTAATTGTTTTTTTTTTAAACATCAACTTTTATTCATTTCTGTGTATATTTTCACACAACCATTTTGAATTAAGTGCAAAGCATCAAGAGAATCTCCTTCCCAATGGAGTTGCCTAAAACCATGAAGGACATGAATATATAAATATTCAGCCTTAAAGAATAATTTTATCAAATGTAATCATATTTTATTTTTATAATTGAGGTTTTTTAATAATTTTTTCAATCTTGTCTAACTATCCTAAATGACAGATATTTTTGAAAAACATAGAATCCCAAATAATTATGGAGTCAAATTGGTAAATTTAAAGAAACAAAAATGATTTCATTTAAAAAAAAAAAATACAAGTGCAAATAAGATTTTAGTTCTTGTAATTTCAACCAATTTTAAAATTAATTCTTATAATTTTTTTGGATATAAGCTATTAGTATTTTGACGTATTTAAAATTTGATCCCTTAAAGACTAATATTACAGTAATAAAAATTATAAAAACTGATTCTTAATTTCTTAATAAAAATTAAGATTCAAAACTACGTACTTAACAAATAAAATTTATAAGGACTAACATCCAAATAAGTAAAAAAATATAAAGATTGATATTTTAACGTCAGGAAATAAAATTTAAATGAGTAAAAATATATAAACTATTATTAAAATTGTAAAAATGAAAACTTAAATTAGAAAATTATTATAATGTAGATTGCTTAGATGATCCCAAAAATAAATAAAAAGGTTGATAAATAGTTGAAGCATTAAGTGGGCCATTTCGGTGAGGAAGCCCAGCGTCATGTCTTGGGTTCGACAATGTTGAATTCCATTTTTCTTGGTTCTGCTTTCTCAATTATAATATGTAAGCCCAATTTTTTCTGCATACACACGGTTACATGTTCATTTGATGTGCGTTAATTACGGGCCCAAAGAACCAACTTTTTACTCCCTCTCTTTATTTATTTTTTAAAAGATATTAAATTAAAAATTATATAAAAAGTTGTGTTTAATGTTTATACTTTCATTTTCAAAATGACGTCATTTTATAGTTAAAAGATTAAAAAATTATAATGATAAAATATATTATAATCCTATACAAATACTTTAATTTTTATCTTAAAATAACATTATTTGAAGCTCAAGAAAAATAATTTTATCTATATTTACCAGAGAAAAATAAAGAAAAAGTTTTGAGAGTGGAATGATTCTGATCCTGTCATCGTGGCAGCCGTCTTCACCGTTACAAACCTAATAGTCAATATTTTCTTTATATTGTTTTCAAAAAAATATATATTGTCTTTATATAAAAAATTGATAATACCTATCATCTTGTATACTTAACCAAAGAAAATATTTCAAGAAAATAAGGAAAAGTGAGAAATATATAGGGTACATTTTTTAATATATGAGAAAAAGTAATCTCTGTAATTTTAAGATAAAACTATTTAAAAATTAGTAAGAAATATTAAAAATTTTGTTACTAGAAACGTATAGAATTATCAAAACTTCCTTATTTTATTTTTTAAAATTTCAAAGCAATATCATTTTCAAAATACAAAAGATAATTTTATCTCTTAAGAGATATTTTGTGACTGGAAAAAAGCTCACACACACTTATATATATATATATATATATATATATATATATATATATATGAGTAACGTGAAGATTTTACATCAGTGTAAGTTACATTTTCAATTTTGTCCATTGATCCCACTTATATCTAAGGGCTCAAATTTTTAGTAATGTAAACCATTGGATACAAGTGGATCCATGGTCAAGATTGAGTGTAAGACTTCTAACTCTTACACCGGTGTAAGAATATCCTGTCCCTATGTGTGTGTATATATATATATATATATATATATATATATATATATTCGAATGAAACTATGTATAATAAATATGAATATATCAGATTACTATATATATATATATATATATATATATATATATATATATATATATATATATATATATATAGGATCATTTTACATCAGTGTAAGTTACATTTTCAATTTTGTAATTTGATCCCACTTATATCTAAGGGCTAAAATATTTAGTAATGTGAGCCATTGGATACAAGTGGATCAATGATCAAGATTAAGTGTAAGACTTCCTTAACTCTTACACCGGTGTAAAAAAATCCTGCCCCATATATATATATATATATATATTATATATATATATATTATTTCGAATGAAACTATGTATAATAAATATGAATATATCAGATTACCAAAAAAATAAATATGAATATATCATTCAAAAGTGATAGAAATTAAGGATGCATTTAGTAGAGGGATGAATTTTAGATCAATTTTGGTATAAGAATTTTGAAAATTTTCCTAAAAAAATTAGATTATCAGGAATTAAATTTGTGAAGAAGAATCCCATTAACAGAATGATGGATTGGAGTGGTATAATGAGCTTGGAGCAATCGAAGCAGAGGTGAGTAATTGATGGATCAAGATTTTTTTGAACGGATTATTTCGGCAATGGGACTAAGGCCGATAAAACGGGCTCGGCTTGGCGGGCTGACCCGCTTTATCCGTCAAATGGAGCGAGACGAGGCCTTGTTTTGGCGGGAAGGGGCATACCGAGGCGGGCTAGTGTAAAACAGATTCAGGCCGACTGTCCAACTTTCCTCGCTCGTCAAAAGGGGCGGGCCGAGTTTTTTAGCACACTTTCAAAACCGAGACCGAATGACCGGGTTGACTCATTTTTTGGTGAGTTGATGGCGAGACGGGACGAGCTGCCACTTTGCCACCTCTAGTTAGGGCGGTCATCAACGAAGATGAAGAATGAAGATGAAGAATTTTTTTTTTTGTTTGGATAATTGTTAATTTTGTTTTCAGGGTTGGATGGATTATGTAAAAAATTTATTTTAATTTTAAATTAAGGAAAGGTTTTGATATGTGTCGATTGAGAATTATAAATGTTAATTTTGTAAAATCAGCTCATATTCCTAACAATATTTGACAATAAAAAAATATAAAACTTGAAACTTGAACTAACATTCTTGAAAATATTTTGACCTATCAAATAGTTTTTTGATAATTCTTGAGAAATTTACTTTCCTAACATATTCGTGGGAATCGTGATCCATGGTAACAAAAAAACTTCTTTTCTATCAAACGTTCTCGAAAAAGTATTTGAAGTTTTGTTTTAGCAATATGGTAATGGGAAAATGTGTATCATTTTAAAGGATACAAAGTTGTATCATTTTAAGTGAGAGAAAGAGATAAATCACAAGAGTGTGAGAGAAATTTTTTTAAAAAATGTGAGTCTCACCTCTTTGTCAACGTGGAAGAATGTAAGTGTCTTTTAAAATGACACACTTCTTTCCTTAGGATAATATATGAAAACAAACCGAAGTCAATAAGATTCTAATTGATTTCTCTAAAATAAACCAAGTGATAACTAAACTAGTTCTTATAAAAGGTTACCAATTAAGTAGAGGCTATAGGGGTCTAGTGTCACACAGGACAACTTTAAAGCTATGGTAGACAGGTAGTAGGAGCTGGCCATGATACAACTGTAGGTAGATAATTAAGATATTACAGAACATGAGTCTAGGATCAATGAACCATTGTTTTATTAAACTCACAACATCATGAATAGCATATAAACTACATGATAAAATTATTAGAGCACATGACACAATCTAAACAAAATCTTTTTCTTGGATTAGTTTTGACCGTTTGGTGTCATCCGAGTAAGAAAGGCATATATTTGCTGATAAGAAAAGGGAGAAAGAAGTAACAAGAAATGCTGTAATAAAGAATACAGGAATTTATGAAAAGAAGTAGTCTTGAAGGCTTGTGTTTTATCCAAAGAGTAAAAAGGTTTTATAAGAGTTATGTCGTAGGAAAAGTGATTGTGTTATGTTATAGAGATTCGTTTTACATCGGAATTTTTTTTTGCTGCGGGTCCCACAAAATGTTGTGTGTGTAGGAAATTTTTTGTGATCATGTTAAATGATAGATGATAAACAAAAGTAAAATCCAAGCGAGGGTTACGAGATATATACACAACACTCATGCAGTGATCAATCTTTGTTGACTTAAGAGAAACACTAGCAGGAATAATTTTTCTTTCTACATATCATTCATGTGATGTCAACTTAGCTTTTAGTGGACTTTTATCTCTCAAAATATCCAAACCAAGGCTGAACTTACGTCACATGATCAATCATGTTAACCCGTGTGATCAGAATCATTTTTATAATGATTATGTGATCTTCCTCTATATTAGTGTTTTAATGCAGTCTTTGCCTATGACAAACAGGTTTTTCATGCAAATGAAGATGTTTTTCTTGTGTTCAAAATACTTATATATATAGTGAAGGGGATGATCAGCTTTGGGGACTGTCCCTGCAAGTTGCTTGCAAGTGGTGAGACGATAAAATTTTTGCTTGATGGAGATAGCTTTTGTTGACTTCTGAGAGAATTGCTGAGATATCTTTCTTCGCGGTGAAAGTTTCATAAGTGGGCTATCTTCATGGTGAAGGTTTTCACAAATGAGCTTCTTATTTATTCAAGATTACAATGTATGTAATTTTTTTTTAAATGATAAATTCAATCCAAAAATTTAAACAATAAGGTGAGATTATATTAATAATCTTATATTATAATTTTTTAATATGATTTTTCACATAAGAGCTCATTGAATTTGAAGAATAGATAATACATTAGGCTTTAGCTGTGCTAAGGGCGGTGAATATCAAGTTTGTAATCACTTGGTCACGAAGGCTCTGATACTACGTAAAAATCTAATTCAACTAAAAAATTTAAACGGTTAGGTAAAATTACGTTAATGGTTTATACTATATTTCTCTAATAATTTTCTGATAACCTGGAAGGGGTTCTTAATTTTATGGGATCAATTAAGACTTGTTACTGATCCCAGAGAAAAGTTTGTTTTTCGGTATTGTTTGCTCTGCTCCTCAAGCCCCAACAAATTGATTCTTTGAATAGAAAGAATGAAACTAGCAAAAATTCAAACATATATATAGATCAAACTTTTTGGCAAGATGCAAAATAGTTTACAAAAAGAGTAACACAAATAGTTTACTTGCTAATAATCTCTCTTCCTGTTCTATCATCTCATGTTGTAGTATATGTGAATAATACCACCGTTCACGCCCTACATGTTATATATAATTTTGACAACAAAATGTTCATATATAACTTCATATCAACATGCAGAACCATGTGATATATTCCTTCTTGTTCTACAAGAACAAAGACGATTAGTGCATCTTTTTCTTTTTATCAGCGGATAATATTATTTTGAGCGTCCATCTATCTTGTCCTGAAATTGGTTTTGCTTTCTTTTGTGAAAAGACGTTTATGAGCATGCAGGACAAAAGGAGACAGCCAGAGGAAGAAGGAATAAAAAAGCAAAGAGTGCAAGCACATATCCATCAAGATTATAAGCCCTATAAGATTTTGATCACTTTTGTGCTAAACCCATAAACAATACTTTAATTAAACCTTTTAGAAAGACGAATATCATCCTAATCTTAATTTGGACACGACAGCCTGACCTATAATTCGTTAAAAGCTACACACAGAAATTATCTTTTCCTATTGTGCAGTTCTCAATATCCTTATATATTGTTGGGTCGGTGGCCATGATAGATCCGGTTCAATTGATGGGTATCTTAATTTCTTATTTAAAAGAGATACTTAGTGTTACTTAGTGTTACGGAGTTGAAATCACCATACCAAAAACTAGCTCAAAGAATAGAAGTGCCTAAGGCCTTGTAAGCCCTTAAAGGAGTTGTATAGGTAATTAATGTAGGACTCGTAATATTGCTACTCCTTTAAGGGCCGATGTCCGTAACGACTTTCACTCTATCGACACTAACTCGGTGGTAGGCCTTTCCCTTTTGGCGATTTCACTTATCTATCATTATTCAGTACAACACCCTTTGAGAGATATAATACCTTAATCCAGTCTATAGATAGTCTTTTTCGTGACCTCAACTCTCAATAAAACACCAATTGTTACGAACTTGAGGTCACCACCTCAAAAACTAGTTCAAATGATAGAAGCGTCCTATGTCTTATAAACCCCACATTGATTGTATGGGACTCGTAACACTTAGCCGCTGCTAGTGTAGAAAGCGAAAAAAGAAAAACGCAAAGAGAAAGCGTAAGCCTTTTTTTACAAAAAGAAACACTTGTTTGAGAAACTTCATGAGTAACTCTTCTAAGTCCTTTGGTTTCTGAACCATAGTGAATTCTTATAATCCTATTATTTATGAGAAAAATATTTCTGCAGTTAATGCAGATAAGTTATGTTCATTTATTTCCAAAATAATGTCGTTTTGGTATTAAAATTTTAAAAAATTATAAATATAAAGATTATTATAACTCTAAAATAAATTAAAATTACAAAAAATAACATGATTTCTGTTCCAAAACGACATCGTATTGGACTTATTGCATATAACTTATATGCAGTAACTGCAGATAAAGCGAACCCATTATTTATAGTGAAAAAATTCTGAATTAAGTCTCGTGATTTTTATTCTTCACATTGAAGAGATTTTTTAGGTTAAAAATTCGGTGTTATCTACTATCCCTATCTCTCTCTTGATTTCGTTTTACTGACGCTTCCGCAAACTAAGTTGGTGAAAGTCAGGCTATTTGATATCAAGAAGCCAGATTGTAAGTGACGGGCTCCACGACACTACCATGTTCAACCCTTTATATGCCAAAATAACTAAGAACCATTTGTATCTCTCTCTCACTACGCAGGACATATTCTTTATCTTTGTATAGGCAGGATAATAATATTGTGTTTTTAAAAATATAAATGATAATATTTAGCTAATTTTGAATTGTGACATTTAGAACGAATTTATATATAAGGATAGCGTTCAAGTTCTGATCAAAAAAAAAAGTGTTTTGTATTAATTATAATTTTGGTAACGAGAGGTGTAATAATCCATATCCGTAGATCATATGGAATCAAGAATGGATATTTAATTAGAAATAGAAAAAAGGAACAGTTGACAATTATTTTCTTGCTTCTGTATATTATTAGCATGAGCACAAAAGACACACCCTCAGCAACCTATTCCTAAATTTAGGACACTAGACTAGGATACAAGTTTCTTTATATCTGCCACAAATCTGGGCGACAATATTCCTCACAAACAGACAAAAGGATCACTCTATAATTCAGACTATATACTTTAGTTATATCCCTCTTAATCTCATTTTTCATTTACAATTTATTGCAAATACGATCAACGAATTGATAAAAATTTGATATTTTTCACAAAATTTTCATTGAGTTGGCTTTGTTGATTTCTGTTTTGGAAAACAATTTCTCTTAGTTTTTTAAAAACACTTTAAACTTTTTTTTCTTCTTTTGTAAAAAATGTTTTGAAAACTATAAACACATTTTTTGTTTGTTTTTAAAATCAAATTTAGAGAAAATGTATGACTTGTTTTTGTTTTCTATTTTGATTTTTAACTTTCAAAAAGAAAAAAAAAATATAGAAAACAACTGTTTTCATAACTATTTTACAAACAATTTTAAGAACAAAAAAATCAGAACACAATCAAACAGGCAGATTTTACCTTCCTAACAAAATATTTCTCTTCCCTTTTAATTTTTAGACCTTTAGCTTTTATTTTTATTTATTTTTTTTTTGAGATATATATATATATATATATATATATATATATATATATATATATATATATATATTACAATAATATTCCTTTAATTGGTATATTATATGATTCGGCTTGTGACATATATATTCTCTGGTGGCCTATATATTCTTTTTGAGTTTGAGATTTGCTCACGTCGAATAAAGTTATGAAATATATAATATCGATCGGTTTTTTCCCTGAAAATATTCATCTGAGCATATATATATATATATATATATATATATATATATATATATATATATATATATATATATATATATATATATATATATATAACATGTTTTACAGTGGCATCCTACTACTAGAGTGTGCTTTGTAAGATTTTATATCATGTGCGACCTCCCAGCTATAGGACCAAAGGGGTGCAAGAAGACAGAAATTCTAGCCTTTCTTTATTTTTGATGTTGAAAAAACTGTACTGTAATAACCCAAGGATGTCTTTAACATAAATGTAAATCACAAGTTTAATAATAAACATTGATTCCCCTTTTTGGGGTTTGAAAAACATATTGATGATTTAAATCTTGAAGAGTTTGGTACACCGATATTTTCACGTGATAAAGGATAAGACGGTTAAAGTTAAAAACTTATACATGAGATACTAATTTGTGGAAAATTTAAATTTCGAGGAATCTATCACTCCTACAATGTTAAATATTCTAAACACATGCGTCTAAAATGTGGAAAATTATTACGTACGATCGATGTGAAGATAATAACAATATACCATCCACTTCCTATATTAGCTAAACGTACATGAGTGGTTTTATCTTCTTAATTTCTCTTAAATACCAGCACTGAGGTTTCACACCATTCCTTCTTAGGAAAGAAATTCTATTCATGTGTGATTGAACATAATATGCTGAAAGGACAACAAAAAACATTAAATATGAACGTAATCAAGGTATATATGAATGGATATAAAGAATCTATTTCATTATTCTTAAATTTATAAAACAAGAATCCAAGATATGACAAACATTCAGTTAGTGCGCAAAACAATAGCAATACTCTGTAAGTGGTCAATTTAATGGGTAAACTGATTATGTTCCCGTGAAAGAACTGAGTGCTATAAGTATTTGGAAATATAATCCGTTAAAACAAAGGCAAACAAACACTTTCACTATAGTAATTTGTACATATCTAATTAATTAATAGAATAGTTTCCTTTTACTTTATAGACCCCACGCTCAAGTTGTTCCCAATCATGTGGATCCATGCAACAAAATGTTACATATATGCATGCCTATCATTAAGGTATTGCTTTTCCTCCTTTTGTATTTTAATGTTTTTGGCCCAATAATTCTACTAGGTATAGGAACATGAACTAGACAGACAGATACCAGAAATGAAGCAACCACGATCCAACTTGTCACAAACACATAAAGAAAAAAACAACAAAAAAAGATTTTTCAGAGGAATTTCAGTACGCGGAAATTGATTTTTTTTATTTTTTTTTATCAAGGGGGATATGGACATGACTGGCTAACAGTTCCCCCCAACAGACAGAAAGCAAAGCCAGCACAGCTATTTCACTTTTTTTTTTTTATATTTTATTTTTGAGTAAATATTCGTCATCAGCCAATTTCATGATACTCGCTTTAATCTATAGCAAATAAAAAGCTACTTATAATCCCTAAGAAGCTCAAATTGGAACCAATTAATTGAAATCGTGATCCCTCATAAATTCAAAAAAGACCCACATTAATCCCTCAAAAGGACTAAAATGGGTCCACTGTGAATTTCTTGGATATAACGAATAGCCTTTTTATTTGCTAGGGACTAAAGCGAGTATCATAAAATTTGTTAAAGACCGAAAATGGTATTTACTATATATATATATATATATATATATATATATATATATATAGGGGTAAACATTTCTCAAGCAGCTTGAGATAAGTTTATCTCCGGCTAGCCCCAAAACTACGTTGTTTTGATTAATGAAGGGTGTTTATGTAATTTTAGGTGAATTAATGAAGGGTATTTCAGTAAAATGTATATGATATAAAAATAAATAAAATTACAAAAATATCCTTCATTAATTCACCTAGAATTACATAAACACCCTTCATTAATCAAAACGACGTAGTTTTGGGCTAGGTGAGATAAACTTATCTCAAGCTGCTTGAGAAACGTTTTTCCCATATATATATATATATATATATATATATATATATATATATATATATATATATATATATAGGTTTTATTTTTTTTATGTTGCATGAGACAACTTGTCTCATGCAACACACAAAAAGTGGGTGAGATCCACTAAAAAGGAAGAGAGAAAATAAAAAAGTGGGTCCCACCCATTTTTTATGTGTTGCATGAGACAACTTGTATCATGCGACATAAGAAAAATAAAATCATATATATATATATATATATATATATATATATATATATATATATATATATATTTTTGATATTTCATTTTTTTTATTTTTGCATAAAGTGATTCCCTGCAGACACACAACAGCACAGGGTCCCCATTACAAATACAACACCATCTGGCACATGCACTTCCACTCGCACCCAAAACCTTGTTTGTTCTTATGCCCTTTCTTTTGTGTATGCATTTCACCACACACCTTATTATCAAAGCTCCTTCAATCTTCTCCTCTCTTTTTCCAAACGCTAAACCAACACAAACAAATTAATATCACATGGAAAGTTCAGTGCGTATCAAAGAAGCTGTGGTTGTGACCCCTTCTGATCCCACCCCAAGTGGTGTCCTATTGCTCTCACCACTTGATTCCCAACTCTTCCTTCGTTTCACCATAGAGTACCTCTTCGTCTATAGGCCCGGCCCGGGCCTGGACCAGGTTGCCACCGTGGCTCGTTTGAAAGATGCATTAGCCAAAGCCTTGGTTCCTTATTACCCATTCGCCGGAAGGGTTAGGGCCCGGCCCGATGGCCCGGGCCTCGAGGTGGTTTGTCGAGCCCAGGGTGCGGTCTTCATCGAAGCCTTCTCTGGCCGTTACACTCTCAACGACTTCGAAAGAGCCCCCAAAACGGTTACTCACTGGAGGAAACTCTTGTCCCTTTACGTCCCCGACGTTCTCAAAGGATCGCCGCCGCTGGTTGTTCAGATCACCTGGCTCGCCGACGGCGCCGCCGCGGTCGGCGTCGGAATCAACCACTGCATCTGCGACGGAATCGGCAGCGCTGAGTTTCTCAACTATTTCTCTGATTTAGCTTCTGGTAATAAACGCGCCGATCCTAAACCGAAACCAGTTTGGGATCGCCACCTTCTTTCGCCGCCGGCGAAGATGACTCGGTCTAACCCGGCGATTCTCCCCGAGTTCAACCGTGTCCCCGATCTGTGCGGGTTCATGAACCGGGTCACGAGCGGTCTAAAACCAACTTGCATTGTGTTCGACAAGAGAAGACTCAACGAGCTCAAGAGCATCGCTCGGTGCGCGAGTCAACCCGGCGAGTCATCGTTGTTCACGTCGTTTGAGGTGCTCGCGGCGCACGTGTGGAGGAGCTGGGCGAGAGCATTGGGGTTCCCACCGAACCAGAAGTTGAAGCTTCTGTTCAGCGTGAACGTGAGGAACCGGGTCAAACCGGGTTTACCTGAGGGGTATTATGGGAACGCGTTTGTTCTGGGTTGTGCGCAGAGCAGTGCTAGGGAGTTAGCGGAGAAAGGGATGGGGCACGTGGCAAGTGTTGTGAAGAGAGCGAAGGAGAAGGTGGACAACGCGCACGTGAGGAGCGTGGCTGAGTTGGTGTCCGAGTCGAGGGCGAGTCCTGACTCGGTTGGGGTTCTGATAGTGTCGCAGTGGTCGAGGCTGGGTCTTGAGAGGGTTGAGCTTGGAATGGGGAAGCCGGTGCATGTGGGACCCATTTGCTGCGATAGGTACTGTTTGTTTCTTCCGGTGAGGGATCAAAGTGAGAGTGTGAAGGTCGCGGTGGCTGTCCCCACCGCCGCCGTTGACAGTTACAACCGGTTTCTCAGGGACTCGCATTTATGAACCAACCTCTGTTTTTTTCCATTATAGGTTGACTTGTGTAGATATTCTTCACTTGTTTATTTAAGAAAAATAGAAAATAGAAAATGTTATTTTCTACTTTACCATTTATAAAAGAAAAATGCACTTTCATATTGTAAGAGATTAATTATCTAATATTATAGACACGGTTTCAAAATAAATAAAGGGTAATTTTTTATTTAGTTTATGGCAGATAAGTTATTTATGGTAAATTCAATATGACATTAATTTCAGACAGAAATTATGGTATTTTTGTAATTTTAATTTATTTAAGAATTATTATAGTCTTTAAAGTTATAATTTCTTAATTTTTAAATACTAAAACGACGTCGTTTTGAGAGTAAATATAGATAATTCATGTGTAGTAATTGCAGAAATATTTTTCTGATAATTAAATAAATATTAACTTACCTTTTGATGTATGAGTAGAAAGGATATATTATCTTATTTATAAAAAAAAAGATATATTATCGATTATAAAAAAAAGGATATATTAACATGAGAAAAACATATTTCATTATAAAATACAATTAATATTATTTATTTTCATAACTATTTTACAAAATCTTATTCTTACCAATTTAAATTTTTTTTAAAAATTCGCCATTTCAATGATATTTTCAGATTAATCTGGATTGAGTTCGGATGCATAACTTCCAAAATAATGAATACTTTATAAAATCAATAGATATTTTTATCCATGGTTTAATCAATTGAACATATTAAATTAATAATCAGACGAAAACATAATAGGTTAATGATTTTTGAAAACATTGCTATTAATTACGGTTATTAAATAAGCAGTAAGTTGGGGAATGGGTGATCTGATTTAGGAATAGAAACTAATTTGATGCGGTTCCCACTTACTTTCCTTTTTTCGAAGTGACACTCAAAAATTTCTTTTCCTGGTACGACTCTTTTTTGCAGCAACAAGATCTTGTTCGCTTTATATGCATCTGTACACAGCTTGACACCTGTGTAAAAAACAAAATCATTAGAAAGAAAATTCCCCCGCTCCATATTCACCGTTGGCTTTTTGCTTGAAAATATCTAGAGTTTTTGTTTTTGATTTTCATAATTTGTGACATATGTATAAGGGTTTTCGTTTTGTCATTTAACATGACACAACAAAGTTTTCTATACACATAATATTTTGTGGGTCCACATTAAAATAAAAATAAAAATTAAGACACGCAAAATGAATTTTTATAATACTGCATGATCACTTATCCTATTTTTAACTATTATAAAAGCCTACGTATAAAACGTGATCGGTAGGAAGATAAGAAGGGCAAAATAACTTCGATGAAATTTAGTGACGGTTGGATCATTGATGGGTCTTATTTTTAATTTTTGTTTTTATTTTGAATATAAGTTTAGTAAACATAATTTTATAAGAAAAATTATAATAAAATAAGTATTTCTTTTATATACTTTACCGCAATGATTTATCCCAATAACAAATTATTCAATATCCCCTCTTCAAAATCTTAAAAACATCTTAGCTTTATTTTGTAAGTTCTTTTTTTTTTAACTATAGATTAAAAGTTGCTTTTCATTTGAAAAATGTGTCAAAAAGGCTCTTAGACCGTTTAATTTTTTTTTAGAAAAGAAAAGAAAGTTTATAAAAATAAAATCATTCTTATGAAAAATAGCTTATACAAATGTTTTCCTTTTTGAATATTAAGTATTCTCCAAACCTGTATCACTTGAGTTTAAACTTCTGAATAAAATTTAAAATATAATAAACTGTGGCACTTACTTTTACTAAAAATTATATATTCATTTTTAAGACAATCTTGAGAACTTAAAAAAATTATTGTATCATTATTATTTTGGAATAGGAGATTGGTATAATTTTTGAGCTATGTGAAATTTAATCACCCATAATTATTAAATCTCATAAATGACTCTCATATCATGGATAAGAAAGGGGGAGTCAATTATCAATGGATTAAATGACAATAGACCAATAAGTAGATTAATTTGACATTACATTTGAATTCAAAATTTTAAGGTATCAAGTTCGTTAATTCTTTCACTTATATAATTCTTGCATAATCTATCTCAAACCAATGTATGAGTTCACCACCCATATTTGATTTTCCAAAACTTACACCGTTAGCAATTGCTTGGGCTTGTTGGTACCTTTTTTTGTATATTATTTAGAGAGAATGGATAGTGCATATGAGGGGAATAGACCCTCGAGTTTTGTTTTAGGAAAACCATTTGCTTATGTTACAGAATATCAACTTTCCTTTCTTTAGACAGATTGATGTCTGTGCATCAATTTTTTTATTTTTTGTTTTTTATAAAACTGGTGGGGCCCACTTGCATCGTGAGTGTAACATTTCATCCTGTGACATAATATTCATAAATTCCTTTATTTTAACATAGTTGTATCATGTGATTTCTAATAAGCATTCTTAGAATGTTCAACAATTAAAGTATGGCGGTATATAATCATTTTTTCTTCTCCGTTTTATAAACTTTGTCATTAAAAATATGACCGTTAATCTATATATGAAGGGTAAAATGTGTATCATTTCAAATGATGTAAAGTTATGTCATTCTAAGATAGAGAAATGGATAGATAAAGAAGGAGAGAGATAACAAAAAATAAATAAAGGTGTGGGTCTCACCTCTTTGTGAGAGTGAAAAGATATAAGTTGTGTCATTTAAAAAGATAAACATTTTTCCCATATATGAATGACTAATATTTTTCCATATGATATGATAATGTTAAAACCTAAAGATGAGAAAATTCATTTGTCGTATGGAGAGACTTAAATACTCAAGCCATAACATAAAGGAGAGAGGATTATTCATTCCCCAAATGTTAAGATATATATCAATGCTGAAGTTCGCATTTAAATGAGACTAAATATAGGGGATGGGATGTGTTCCGGATTTGTAAAGCCGGGAATCGCTAGCCGGGAACTGACTGAGTTAACTCGGAAGAATTTTGCCTGGGTTATGGGTCGGTTACTCCACGTATTGGTACTTGAGGTGGGTCCGGTCACGATAGCATGATGATATTTACCATCACTCACGTCCATGTAACTACCTAGACTAGAGATATATATAGAGGAGAATACTCTAAGAAACACACTGAGAACTAGAAAGAACTTATATTGATGTTCGTCCAGAACATGATGTATACACGATGACTTAATCTTTATATTTATAGAATGGACGAATAATATTTTTTTGTTACATAGGAACACATAATTATTGAATATATATATACATATGATCCCATCTTAAGGTGATGGAACATGCGTCTATACAATGAAACGGCCGAGGTGTCGGTCTCTCATCGATAGAATGTGACCATAGACAAAACTAAAGGAACATTTTTGGTAGTTAATGTGACCCAGAGCATTTTTCATTTTATGAAATAAACAATAATGTTCATTTTTTTTAATCAATATAGATAAATTATTTACATTGAGCTCAAAATAATATTGTTTTGGAACGGAAATCAAGGTATTTTTGTAATTATAATTGATTTCAGAGTTATAATTGTCTTTCTCATTATAATTTTTTAATCTTTTAACCCAAAATGATGTCATTTTGGGAGTGAATATAGATAACTTATATTTGTTTATGGGTTTATTTTTTTTGATGTTACTTTAGATAACTTTATCTAATGTTCATCAAAACGACGTCGTTTTGGGACGGAAATCATGATATTTTTGTAATTTTAATTTATTTCAGGGTTATAATAATCTTTACTACTCTAATTTTTTAATTTCTCAACCCCAAAACGATGTCGTTTTGATGAACATTAAATAAAGTTATCTAAAGTAATATCAGAAACTTTTTTTCTTTGTTTATATATATCAGTGTAATCATTAGTTGTTTATATATATTATGGTTGTCTATATTTGGTTTTAAATAACCAAATAATTGTGATTTAGTTGGCGTCTGAAAACTAAGTAAGTGAAGATGAAAACATGTGTTCGATCCTTTTTAGTACATCTCTGAGAGGATTTTAAAATCTTACTCCCGAAACTCATCCCAAATCAGACTAACAGGAGGGGCAAACGATTAAAATAGGTAAAAACATATATATATATATATATATATATATATATATATATATATTTGTTTTTAAACATGTAGAGGAATATGGTCGGGTCCGTTGTATGAGGCTATTGTTGCAATCAGTGGTTTTTTTTAAATTATAGACTACTTGTTAGTACAATGATGATGCCTGTAAATAATCATTTTTTATTTATTACTCATGTCATAAACGTTAAAAGTTATTTATGTAATTTTCCATAAAAAAAGAGAAGTAGATTGTGTCTTTTGTTTTTCAACAAGATATGCATGACGCATAGTAGAGAAATAAATAATTTAGTAGCATATTCGTAAATCGTAATCTTTTTTAAAGAACTTGATGCATCCATCGAGAAGCGTGGAAAAATTGCATATTTCATAAGCAGCGACATTTCATTTCACTATTATGAACCACCTTTTTTTTTCATTTTTCTTGGTAGAGATGATCTTAAATGTACTCGATGCTTAAGGCATTTGACTTTTTATATAATCATGTCTAGTATAATTGACTGTGTAACTGCCCAATGACAATAATATATGATTATTATAATAAATATGGTACGAAAAGAATGCATTAGATACTTTCGGATAATTATTCTCTCCTCTTGTATGTAATATTTTTCTTCAATTCCACTTGATCTTACACCGGATGATCCTTTAGGTGCTTTAAGATAAGGTTTGGAGGATTCTTCAAACTAAAATAAATGTCTACCATTATAATAAAACCAACAACAATATGCATGTATAATTCTTTAAACAAGATATGCTTTTGAAATGATTTTTTTTTTTCAATAGCTTTCTTGCTGAAATTTTTGGCTCTTTCCCCGTATTTTACAAAGCATCGTTTTCGCATTTGCGTAACTCGAAATACAGTGTGATAATACTCAGAATGATATCAAATTAATATTGAGTCGTTATGAATTTCGTGGAGAAAAAAAAAAACACCGAGGGTGAAGGAACAAAACATGAAAATAATTCATTTATGCCGGTAAGCTCTTAGAGACAGTGGCGGAGCCAGGATTAGAGGAGATGGAGGCGAAAATTAATTTTTTGTTTTGCATAATATTAATAATTTTTTTTACCTAGTAAAAGGTAATTTCTTACCAAAATATTAACATTTAACAACATTTGAAAGATTGAAAAAAATGTACTATTGTGAAAATAAAAAATAGTTTAAAATAATAATTAAAAAAAAGTGCCTTAACTTAAACAATGATTTTAACTACATAGTTGGAAATAAATATAAACCAAATTGTCCCAAAAAGTGAATCTTTTAAGTTAGAACAAATTTATTTTCTCTATACGAAACCACTACATAAAGAGAAACACAATTATGCGAATGAAAAGAGAGCAAAAAGGTGGCAAGCTAATTAAGATCACTTCATTTGATATGCTTTTGAAATGATTTTTTTTTTTCAAATTGAAAGCAAATAAATAAATAAAAAATCAAAACACGTATGAACCAATAAATTAAAAGAGATTCGTATAGATTTTATATCTAAACATTAATGCACCGATTTTAAAAAAATGTTAATCCTTGGATCGTTTTGGCATTTGCGTAACTCGAAATACAATGTGATAAATAGTAGAATGATATCAAATTAATATTGAGGGTTTGTTATGAATTTCGTGGAGAAAAAAAAAAAACACCGAGGGTGAAAGAACAAAACATGAAAATAATTCATTTACGCCTGTAAGCTCTTAGAGATGTACTTCTTTTCCCCCTAACAAGAGACTTGAGATACATTTCATAATGAAAATCTTAAAATATAGCAACTTCTCCTTCTTCTTAATATTAAAAATTAATTTTGTATGATAAAAAAATCATATATATAAAAATTAAAAAATATAAAAGACCAATAAATATCTACAAAAACAGGGTCATTTTATTTAAAGTAATATAAAATTATGTTATTTAAAATGACAAATACTTTTTCCTTATATATATAGAAAAAAATTTGTCATTTTAAATGATATAATCTTGTGTCATTTTTAATGTACGTCATTTTGGTGAGTTTTTACTTTCTCTCTCCTCCATTTTCTTTTTATTTCTAATTTTATAAAATAGAGAAAATAACAAAACACACCAAAATGACGTATTTTCATTAAAAATGGTATAAAATTGTGTCATTTAAAATGACAAAGACTAAACCCATATATATATATATATATATATATATATATATATTTGTTTTTAATTATAATGTTATGGGCAAATAGCCTGACTCAGGCCCAACACACCCCTGCGTTTAGTCCAATGTTTTGGACCCAACAATATTTCATCAACATCCAGAACGGTCCATTGTTTCGTAGTCTGTTTTCTTTCAAGCCCACGCTGATAGCATGAACGACATCGCTTGTAGAGTCGTTTCCGCTGAAACCCTTACGGAAGCTGACGTCAGCGCCGGTCAAAACACACCTGTCCGAATCCGATGCTCCGCTCCGCACCCAAACCAAATGCACCATTGCATTTTCCCAACCCCATGAATCATTCATTACCTTAACATTGGAATAAACTATCCAACGATAAACTGAATTTTTCTAAAATTTTAATTTATGGATATTATCGTAAACTGAATGTAAAAATCATATTTTTGAAAATTGAGATTCTTGGATAAATAAATATTTCTCCTGCACCAAACACCCCTAACATTGGAATAAGCTTATTGACTATATAACTTATGATTTACTACCTTAAGTTTTATTTTGTTTGAGTTTGAAGAGTTACAGAACATGCCTAGTTAATCTTCGTATTGACCTCTTATGTTTTTATGTGTCTTCTATTCTTGTTGGGCTTTAGATTCATGTCTATCAAATCCATCAGTTTATGCCTTTTTGAAATTAAATTTCAGATAAAGTTGTCTTGGTAGGGGGAATCTGGCTATAGAGCATATTTTTTAGGGGAAACTATATTTATAAAATTTTTTGTTTATAAACTCTTACAAACTACATTAATTAACCGGTCATACTTTAATCAAAAGTGTATGACCGGTCATACTTCAATCAAGAATATATACTTCGTGTAATTTGTAAAAAAAAATTATAAATGAATGATTCCCCTATTTTTCGAATACAATAAGTTGTGTGTGATTGTTCGTTCCAACATATTATGATTTAGGTTTAACATAATTTGGAGTGGATATTGTCGTGAGTTATTTAAGTGAGTTATTTAATATGATCATATCATGTGAAAAAATCATAATCATATAAAGTGGATGAATGATTACAAAATCATCACCCTTAATTCATCTTTATGTGATTAAAATTATTCTTATATCTTAAAAGTGATGTTAAGTAAAAGATGAAAGCATCTATTTCCAACATCATTATTTGGTAAAATTGCTCTCCTGTTAAATATCTTTCCCATGTTAAATATCTTTCCCATATGATTTGTACTTTTTCTTGAAACAGGGAAAAAGACGTAATCAGAAATCTGATGAACTTGACCAGTGTCAGAAGTACGATGTACTCTTCGTGACAGCCATACTTGGATCTGACTCCACAAATAATTTCTTCCCTCATAGTTTGGTCATTAGTTTGATTACTGAGATGAAATGCATCACTACCAGTTGTATGGTTTCAATGTTTGCATATTCACATGAAATAAGTTGCTTCTGAGAATTCATTTTATTTAACTACTTGCAGTGTTTCATAAAGAACAACATGGACATATATATCGTTAAGCTGTAATTAATGTTAGCACCATGCTTTTATGTATTCAAAGATTATCAGATATGTATTCTGAAATTGTTAAATCAACACAAGTAGCCTTGGGACTTATCAATGTGTAGGGATATACAAAATAATCAAAAATTTGAATATCAAATTCCAGAAGGTAAGGAGCCTGAGCCCTTAATAAGAGGTCTCGAGTTCGACCCCTGGGAATGAAAAAATAAAGATTTGGGAGAGCCGACCCGAAAGGGTCCGACAGTGCTCGATGGGGTTTAGTCTTCGGTTACGGCCGGAGGATACCTTTGAATTTATTAAAAAAAATTTTTTGAACCGAACCGCTCTTAAAATCACCGGTTTTAAAAAACCAGTTCATGAACCGAACCTCTTTTTTAAGAAGAACCAACCAGTTTTAGAAGCCTTTTGAATTGAACCGATCCGAACCGTTTTCAAACATAAACAAATTGATTTTTATAACTTAATTTTTAATTTTTTTTTCTTTTCAAAAGAGGTCGACCCGAACCGGTTCCGAACCGAACCAGATTTGAACCGAACCAAACCATTTAAACCAATTCGGTTTAATTTTTAAAAAATTCTGGTTCCGTTCGACTCATGCACATCCCCACCAATATATCCCTACCAATATGATATCAATTAATAATTCATGTAGTTTGAACTGTAGGAATTTTGTTTTGGGTCATATCTTGTTACCATCTAAAATGTACATGAATCGGTAAAGAAAAGAAAGAAAAAAAAAACTTTCGGTCTTGGGGGTTATTCTTTGGATTCCCACTATGATAAAGCTTATAAGGGGCCATTGGTGGGGTTTCGTTACGGGGGAAAATCATAATGGGTGCTCCATGTTGCATTAAAACAGTACGATTGGACCCACTTATATTGTGAAGCAATCGTTCAAAGATAAGCAAGAATCAACTAGTAAGTGTTGCTTTCTTTGTGCTGAATGGTGTCTCACACTAGTAGTAGGTAATGGTAATGAATGTTCAGGTTCAGGCTATTCCTGTCTCCATCACCAATCTTTCAAGACTAGAAGAACCTGATCTCAGTTCATACTTTTTTTTTCTTTTTGATGGTCTTAAGATAATGAGAATTCAAAGAAAAAAGAGTTGATCAGAAGCAGAATTTCATGGTCACTTTGCAAAATTAGGCAAGAGAAGAAAAGCACCAAAAATGAAAATCCTAGTGTTATTATTACAAAAGAGAAACTAAAAGGCCAACATACCAATAATTTTCAAGCAGTTCCTAATTCCTGTAATAGTATAGGAACCGTGAAATTTAACACATAGTAATTAATTAATACATGTTTTGTTGAGATAACTTGACATATACTGCTTTTGATTGATCTAAAGATTCATAACAATAACATTAAAAAGGGGACAATAACATTTCATAACATTAAAATATTATATGGGATTTGATTGAAATTGAAATCATCCACAGCTTCATGTCTGGTCAATAATTGAGATGAAGAGTTGTGGCAGAAGATATCATTGAAATCACTGCAAGTTGAAAAGTCAGGGAATGGAGGCAAGGTAACATGGGCATGCAAGATATCAGCAGAAGAAGATAAGGCAGAAGCAGAAGCAGAAGCAGAAGCAGCATGAAAACGAGCAAGACGATCCTTAGCAATGGCAAGGTCATGTTGAAGTTCCAACATCTTCCTTTGCAAAAGTGCTATGGCACCAATGCATCCATAAACTGGGTCTCTTAGCCTTGCCTCTGCCTCATAAGCAAGAGAATTCACCGTGTCTTCTCTCTGTTCTTCTGGCACTTCAATGAGGATCTTGCTCACATTGCTTGCTCCAAATACCTTGTGAACCTTTGCAAATTTCTTACACTCATCAGAGCGAAAGTATGGTGCAAAAATACAATTGGGTATGCATCTTCTTTTCAATAACTTGCAAGCTGCACAAGAAGAGCTTGAACGAGGCTCATAACCCTTCATGGCTTTCACACTTTCCTATATTTCTCTCTATCCTCTATCCTTTGCACCTCATAAATATATGGTCCTTTATGTAGGTATTTTCCTCTCTTTATATTTATAGAATTTAAATATTTAAGGTTAATATAATGGGTTTTCGTTTCACACAACAAAGTTTCCTACGCACATCATTTTGTGGGGCCCACACTTTAAAAAAAAATAAAAAACAAAAACTAAGGCATGCAAAATAAATCTCTATAACATTACACAATCATTTTTCCTACAACATAACTTTTATAAAACACTAATATAATAGATGTTGATGATTATTATATAAAAAAGGATTCGATTTTTCTGCAGCAGAGACAAATTATCTTAGTAAGCCCATTACTATGTCATTTTGGACGGAAATCATGATGTTTTTGTAATTTTAATTTATTTCAGGATTATAATTATCTTTATATTTATAATATTTTAAGATTTCAATACCAAAACAACTTCCTTTTGAAAATAATTACAGATAATTTAGTAGAAACATTTTTCTCTATAAAAAAGATGTATATAAATAGCATTGATATCTCTTTCCCATGAGTCTATTCTGTGAGCAATTACGTGTCATAGCCTATTAGCTCAGATGGATGGATCATGCTGGTAACGCAAGGTAACAGCAGGTTTGGGACCTGCATGGGCCAATGCTGTCTTGTTATTGCAATTTCTATTTGCTCTTCTTATTTTTATTTTTTTTGTTATACGAAATTTCATTTGCAATTTCGGTTTTCTGGTTAGTATTAAATTTCTAATTTAGTATATCTTTCGTTTGAAGGGCCGGTTTGGCTCAGCGGTAAGCTTGCTTGTCGTGATATGTCAGGTCGCGGGTTCGAATCAATCTCTCTGCAAAAAGCAGGGGAGAGATTGCTTAGAGTATTCACTTCCCCAGACACTCATGAAGTGAGTATTTAAATTGGGTCGGCTCTTGTGAGTATATCTTTCGTTTCAACTGCGAGTGAAAAAGTAATAATTGATTCATTAGGACAATGGGTGGGTTGTGTTGGTAGTTTTCAAGTCAAGACATGATAGTTCATGAATAAAGATGTGATATTTTGATTGATTGAAGGAAAGAAATATTCTCAATAAAATACAAATTATCCCTTGGTAGAGAGAGTGAGAGGTATAGTCTCATGAAGGAAACTGATGGCATCAAAATGAGTACTTCTAGATGTAGTTTGGTAGTACAGCACAAGTGGAGCCAAATATCATGTAATTGTGTATTTTGTTTTGTGCCCTCTATATCATCAAATATTTATCTTTTGTTTAATTAGCTCGAATGAGTTTTGTCTAACTTTTAAGTGTCAATTCAAGTTATTATCATGGGAGCACTTGTATTTGGTAAACCTTTCTATTCTCATAGTTGAAGATAAACGTTTTAAATCGCAAGTTATAATACATTTGAAAACCAGTGTAAATGGCTTGACTCATATCAAGTCAGGTTTTACATAATAAAAAGAGTTAAGTCACGTTTGGCAGAAAATAATTTTTTTTTTTTATCAAAAAATTATAATTACTAAAAATATGGTGGGAAAATAAGTTTTCTAGGAAAGTTAAATAAAAAAAATTGTTTGATAAATCGAAATATTAGTTCGCAAGTTTTCTGTTTGGTTGAAGGAAAAATATTCTTAAGAAAATGGGGTGAAATTACAAAAGCAACCATTGACTAAATAATATTGTACGATACACAATATAGGGTTAGAAGAGGGTCATTTTCATCATCTACTTTGCACTTCTTTTTTCATTTTGACGATAATCTTAAATACCATCTTCAAAGTGATATTCTTAAACAGTGTTTTTCATCACGATTTTCAAAGAAACAAGAAATGATAGCAAATCAGTTTACTAGGTGAATCTTTTAAAAACTTGTATCAAACGTAAACAACTTAAAACACCGTTCTGAAAGGTCCGGATATATTAAGAAAAAAAACTCTTACCAAACACTCCTAAATTAAAAATTAAGTCATAAATCTACTTTTGTAAGACCTTATTTATATTATATTATTTATTTTAATTTAAATAAAATAAAATAAATATTTTTATAAATTTAATTAATAAAATAATTTAATTTTTTTAAGAGGCCACCAAACTTTTTAATCTTTTTTTTTTTGGTGAAACTTTTTAATTTTTAACATAGGTGAAATCAAACCTATAATTTAATTTATATCAAACTGATAAATCAAGGCTTAAAATATTTATCATACATTTGACCTAATTGGATTAAAATCTAATCCGACCAGATTCATTTACACATTTCATATGACTTTTCTTACTGTTAAATTAATTTCGTGTCTTCTGAAAAAAAAAAAAAAGATATATATATTTGGGTTGTCTTATTTAAGAAGCAAAAAAGTTAGATAGCTGTTGATGATGTTAAAAAAAATGAATGGTGAAGATTTGATTCTAGGGAAGTCGGTGTAGAAAGTGACATTATCATTATTAATGCACTCTCATCATGAACATTTAATATGAAAAAAAAATATCATTTTAAAACTACCCATCAGTCATTTTAAACTTTGGAACAAATTATTTTGTAGCATGATAGCAAAGTAAGGTGCCAAAAGTTTATATCAAAAACTGAAAATTAAAAAATAAAATAAAAATTAATATGCCAAACATCGATGATTGATGATACACTAAAAATTGACACTCTATCGTTAGCCGTTTGCCTCGCACCAAAATATTTTGCTTAAAATGTGAAGAATTGAAACATTTATCAATAAAATATTCATCACCTGATGAAGAGGGTTTGATACTATTTTAAAAGGGAAAAACTATATTACATAAGAGTAGTTTTATCATCTACACACTCATCGAAAATCGTGACATTCATTTTTTTTTTTTAAATGGCAGGTCCCACCACATATGTATCACAAAACATAAGATTAAATAAACCCATTTTAAAAATCAACATAAAATGACTTTCAATCTTTAACATACTGCGTACCTCGATTCGGATTAGCTTCCTATTCTACCGTTGGTTGGAAATGGAGACATGCGATTGAAGAGTTTATATGAATAACACCGATAAAAAATGACACTACAACTATTAAGAAAATAAATTGATAAAAAACTTTGTATTATTTTTTACGATGAAAGCATGATATTTGGGGTGAAGACTGAAAAAGAAAAAGAATATTCGAATTTTATTTTCTCAGACATACAATGTCAGTGGAACATGGCCTTTTAGAAAAAGATAAAAGAAGACAACGAAGGTAACTGTTTAAACTTTTGATTTGTACAGAGAACGGTCATTATAAAAAGAGAGAACAAATGAGTATATGTCACCTCAAACGCTTGGTGGAACATTGAAAAGGGATATAGATGGTAATAATGCAGCCTCCAACGCTTCAGAGGGAAAGAGTCCACTTGTTTAATGCGTTTTTTTTTTTTTTTCCTTCTTCATCCCCATTCTCTATCCATCAAAATATACAATCTGAAACAATAAAAAAAGTTAAAATGAGTTCTATATTTTTTTTTTCAGACAAGATGAAAAAATAAATAAAAATAAAGTGAGTTTTATATTTTTTCTTGACAAGATGAAATAATATTGATTTTTGATTTATTTATTTTAATAAAATGCGTTATCCAATTGGATCACCGGTTTGATCGGATCCGATGCATGCCCGGTTTGATACTTGACTCGAACCGGTCCCATGACCGGTTCGTGGGATTCAAGGGTCGGACCAGATTTCACAACACTTCTAAGACTAGAGGTGTAAATGAGTTAGGCTGACCTATAAGGGCCTACGACCGAGCCTATATTAGGTTAGGCTTAGCCTATTACAAATAGTAAAATAATACAAACTTAAGTTTTTAAAAAAATCAATTTAGAAAACATGTCATAGGCTTTTTTGTATAAGCTTACAAGCCGACCATTAAACAGGCTAACAGGCATGGATCAAGCTTTTATTTTTAAATATAGGTCATGTCATATTTGTAATTTGGGGCTTACACAGGCTAACAGACCATGCCAAATCCAATGTTTTTTACACAAGTCTTACATATTTAAGTCAAAGCCTAGTCTAGCCTAACCTATTTACACCACTAGCTAAGACGACATCTTTAAAAAAAAACCTATTTAACTTAATATACTGATATATTTATTAATTATTTACATATATAATAAAAATTTATAATAGATCCACAAATTATTGATAATATATTAACATGAATACATTTATTTTATGTGTTATTTAATATTTTATAAAAAATCATATTTTTACCTATTTAAGAACTAGAAATTCCAAGCTTATTAATCAACTTGAAGGCCTTCAAATGATGTAGGCTTTTAAATAGATTTTTTTTTTTTTTTTGATAACAAAATAGATTTTTCAGTTACACTAAACATTTAGGTTTTCACAAAAAATAAGCTGAGAAATAAAAAACTGTATTTGGTAACTAACAAGGCAAACTGAAATCAATATTTTACAAAACGTACCTAATCTTAATCAAGCAAAGCCTAACTTAACCCATTTTTACCTCTAAAAAACTGGAGCTTCTTAAGGGATTGTTAGATCAACCTTTGTTAGTATTATTCCATCAATCCAAACATCGACTGTAGACATTTCTCCATTACAATATAGCTAAGCGTACCCTCAACAGAAAGCAGCAGAACAGGAAATTGGGTGAGTAAGTTTGTAGATATTTGGTGGATCTCAAAGGACGACAGTATATGTATATAATTACAAAAGAGTTCTGTAATTAATTAAATAGATCCATATTCATTGCTTGTATTCTTCTTAGTGTTACAATGTCAGTTACATGGACATCACCCCAATCAAATAAACAAAAAAAGGTAAAGGAAAACTCGAAGAATAGAGGGGAGGAAGAGACACGGATTTTACAAGGCTATCGACATATTACAATAAAAGCCTAAAACAACTAAATGTGACAAGGGTTTAACATTTGTTCAACCTGTCATTTTGGTAATCGCAATTATTAAGGTGAACTCCAATACAAGCTGTGAACCATGATTCACGCAGGAAACATCTGAAGTTGTCAGTGGTCTATGATTCTACCAAATCTAGCCGAATGTGAGAACCTTCTACCTTGTAATTCCAGTGCCAACTTCCACTGTCCAACATACCTTGTTCAATCGGATCTAACTGGATTGCTAAACCTGAATTAATCCAAACCGAGATTCATGAACTTGAATCAGTAACATTCTTTAGCTAGACAGAATAAAAACAATTTGACTAGGGATTACAAGACTAACATTCTCATAATAATCATGATAACAGCACTAACATATATTACTTTAGGTGATTAAAACATATTTCTAAAGTATATGAGACCTGGGCTTCCTGGCATGATCTTCAGTTTGTAGCCATCTGGAACTTCAAATACGTGGTTTCCCTGCATCAGTTAAATAATAGCAAAAATAAGCTTGTTAGTCGTTAGTTTATATGTATGAAATATCCACCAGAATTAACCAATAAATTTATTTTATTTTTTAGGCTACATAAATAAAAGAGCGATTAACATCTTTGTTATTATGAGACTCTGCTGCTTTTCAAGATTCTATAACAAATGACTACTGGGTCAGTTTGATGGTTTAAAAAACTGCAACCTTTGAAGAACTTAAAGGGAATTTTTAAGTCAGAACTTAGAAAAGAAAGTGTTCCATGATTAAAAGATAATAATGTTTTGGAAAAATAGCAGTGGATTTGGGGGGGTTGGGGGGGGGGGGGGGGGGGGGGGTCGGTCCATGAAGGGAAAAAATCTACTGTGTTAAGCAATGCCAGGACGTCCCATCTTACCATGCACCCCTATCTTATACCAACTGGCAAATTTGTTTGGGTCTGTCACGAATCAATTATCTCAAAAATTTAAACTGATAGGTAACAACAGGCGAACAATTTTGTATTACATCTCTAATTGTGTCCAATTACAAATCTCTTACATGGACTGAGATATCTTAAGCTCAAAACCAAAAAAAAAAAGGTGGTATAGTATGCGATACTTGCAACTAAATTTTTAGAGAGAAAATAAAATCCAAATTTAAACTTAACCTGTAAGACAACATCAGTAGCCTCAAATTCAGCATTCCCAAGCAGTATGATCTGCAACATCTCAGACCGCTGCACATCATGTTTCCAGTATATGTTCCCACCATACTTCCAATCAATTCCCTTGTTTAACACCTTGACATTCTGCAATTTACATCTTCCACACCTAGCAAGATAACATGATAAATGTGCTTAAAAATGTTTTATGCTTGCAATCTAGAATAACTTTATGCCAAAAGGCCTGAATTTGGAGGTAAGATAAGGGGAATACAGGATCACGACAGTTATTATTGATACAGGCAGCATAGTACCTTTGCCCATAATGTAGTATGGATTCACCATTCTCATTAATCTTCATTGAGCCCATAACATTTTCAGCTATTATGATCAAGCTTCCATTGAGCTGGAATAAAGGGTCAAATATCAGCTCACTATCTTAGCAACTCCATGCCATGTAAGTTTAAAAAATCTATTTGGAGAGTAGAACCTGAACATTCCTCCAAAAGAACTCTGCAACCTCTATTTGTAACTCAGAGCCCTCCGATATGGAACCACCATAAAACTAATTACAAGAAAGAATTTCAAAATAAGTGGAATCCTTTGTTTCAATAAAGGGAAAAGAGTATATAATCACCATGAACTTTAATCCTTTTGCAAATCGACATTATGAACTATAAAATCTTCCTAATTTGTCCCTAAGCCATGACTATTCGACCAATCGAATTCTTTCATCTAGTTTATTGCCTTTAAGTCACCAACCTTTCATTTGTGTAGCATCTGCACCGTTCATTTTTATTTTTATTTTTATTTTGGTGAATTCTGCACCGTTCATTAAATTATACATTAAAATCCTTATTTCATATGTATTCTAGTCTTCAGAAAATACATAAATAAAATCTGGAAAATTTATAATATAACAATTAATAATAAATTACGTAATAACTTTAATAATTAAAATATAAATTAATATTTATCTGAATATTTTTATTCTAGTGCTGATTTTAATTATTAATATTTTTGGGGTCTGATCTTATTTAATTTTTTTTTTTGTTTTATCATTTATTAATATTGGTTAATATATATAGTTAATAAATATTGGTATTAATACTAACAAATAGATAGTATAAATCATAAATTAAATAAATAACCAATTTTATATTAAAAATAAATGAAATATTATGAATATTATTATTACTATTATTTTAAATATTAACTTAATAAATAAAATAAAATAAAATAAAAATGTTAAAATAAATAATAATTCAATATTTTGATTATCTGAATTATTATATATTTTAATTTTTTTGGTAAGCTTATATATTTTAATTAAATTACTATATATATTTTACCAAAAAAAATTATTATAAATATCTTATATAATTACATAATTATTCCACATTTATTTATTTATTTATTAATTGAAGTATACATGAAATAAGGATTTTACAGAATAATTTAAGAATTGTATTGCTCTCGTGTTGCACGAGGTAATATAACTTCCTACACATTAATCGATTCTCGTGCTTCTCTTTTTTCTTTTTTAATAAATAAAATAATGAGATCCACTACATCATTGTATCTACAACATGAGATAATAAATCTCCTACTACATGAGAGTAATATAACCCATAATTTAATGCATGTTATAAATATTATACAAATGAAAGCTTAGGATTTCGCGTATCATAAGTCCGGTAGTGAGTTAACGACAACACCGAGGAATCGATTAGTGAAAGTCCTAAATTAAAGATTGAAGGAAAATCTAAGGTTATCATGCCAATTTTAAAAAAATAAAATAAAAATCAATACATTGTGCTTATATACTATTTTCCCTTCACTGAAAGATCGACACAATTCTCTATCGTAAAGTAGAACTATCATGTTTGAAGCAAATAGTATTAAAAAAAGGACTGAATGACTACATCCAAACAGTAGGAAGGGAATTTTGTGTAAAAAAGTTACGTTCATGGGAATCATGTCATTCATGTGTGTTACAACGCTACATGGGTGGAGACTGGACTCAACGTGAGAAACCCGACCTATTTAATTAATCATGTCAGGCACCATTTCATAAACAAGACAAATATGTCAGAATGCGGATCGTGGATACTTTTTTTTTTTTTTTTTTTTGGTGAAAGAATCGTGGATACTTTATTTGACCCATTTATGGATAAAACATGAACTCAACCTGTTTAGAACACGTGTAACCCATTCACGGATAGAACTCAATTAAACTCACAACATTTAATATTTAGACAAACAATAGGATGTGAAAATGACAAAATTATTGATAAATGACCATTGAAAAATAACATAATATAAAGTGTTACCTTTTGTCTTGTGACTTCCCAAAGAGGTCCAAGAGCAGGGTGCAGAAGGATGAGAAATGGTGGTCCCGAATCAACATAGTGCTCATTAGCTTCAATCTGCAGCAGAGAGAAAGCACAACATAAAATAACTGAATGTAACTAGAAAGGAAAATTATCCAACTGTTACAAGCTTACATGCATTATCAAATGAACTTACAGTAAAAAAAAAGTTTTAGCAATAGAATAATATAATATGGTATTATACCCAACGAAACGAAAACTAATCAATTTATGCATACAACACATAATAGTATACATCAATACCTCAGGAAGACGTATATCACATCGTGACAGAAGATCATGAGCATTTCGTAAGATATCCAACAGAGAGCCATCGGGTGTCTGCATATAAATGCAAACCATAAGAGACATTTAAGAGCAACTATCATTGACAAGTCCAAGACATAAATCGTGGGTTTTGTCTTGGTAAATGTTTGAAGAATTTAAAAATAATCTGATACTTCAAATGAATTTGCTGTGAATATTTGTTATTGCGAAATAAAGTAGTAACATCTAGTGTGGTTCTCTGACTTTCACCGTTGCTCTAGAACACAGCAGTAGGAAACTCAGATGGTACTACCTACTAAGCGAGTACTATCCAAATATCTAGGGAAATATTAAGTGCTAACCCAAGAACAAGAAGCTAAAAGGATAAGATATAAGGGTACAAGAACTGTATGGAGCTTGAAATCAATTCAACACAATAGAAGATTACATGTATCAGTGTTTAGCGGTCCGAATCTATACATAAAATATATACTTCACACATGATCAGCAAATCAAACCTGGTGTAAAGACTTGTCTCCATCTCTTCTTTTCTTCTTAGCAGATGAGGTAACCCTTCTTCGTTCATTATATACAATAAATGTATCTAGCTTATCTGCTCCCGAATATATAAGGATCTCGTTAACTCAAATAAATGTGAAAGGGAAAGTTAAATGTTTCATCAGATCAAACAAATACATATAAGATATACCTTCCACACCATTATAACACCTAGATGAATATGTATTGGAATAATTGTCTGCTATATTTTGCATCGTGCACTCTAGTCTGCCACCAGAGACACTAGTAATTCACAAATAAAAAGGGATGAGTAAATAATATATGCAATACAAGAATCAGCAATACAAAGAGAGTGATAACATTTCATTCACAGGAAAAGGTAACTTGGAGAAACTATGAGCTATACAGAAAAAAGGTTGAAACTGTAAATCTAACCTTATTGATACTAATACATAATGAACATTAGAGCAGATGCAGATAATCACTGAAGAAAATATGGATGGATTTTATTTTTAAGCCAGGAAAGGAAACCCATCAAATTCAATTTGTGGTTGTTATTTATCCAAAAACAAAATTTTCTATTTTCTCTTAGAACAGATATATATATATATGTATATATATATATATATATATATTATTGTCTTATAAAGATGGAAGATTATGAAGTGCTTCGGTAGCTACTGCTTTGGTAGAAATTTTGAAAAAAAAAAGTTATTTCAGAGAAAATATTAATGATTCAGTTAATGCCAATTCAATCAATTAAATAAAGAAATTTAAATAATTTTTTTTTTTATAATATTGTGTTGACAAATTCATAGGGAAAACACATACCTATGGCGTCTTCCAAACTGATCTACATAAACTATAGGCTTTCTTGTATTTATCACCATTCCTGGTAAACTATTTTCATTTCTACTTGATCCAACTAGCTCCGCAGAAGGTAAATCAACATATAAGATGTTTGTATTGGCTGGGAACTCTGCCTGCAAACTTGATTACAGAAAATAAAGTTGATATTTGGGTAATAGATTCCAAATTAGAAAGCCTAAAAATACAGACAGAAAAAACATTTCTGATAGAATAAATTGAAGCCTACAACAACAAATCAACTGACACAGCAATTGAGCAAAACAAAAACAAGTCTCCATCTTCAACATATAAGAGTAGAAGAACACAAACAAAGGCTCCAACCAGGCATGTCATATTACTCAGGAGGTGTGATTGGGTTTTTCTTAATCCAACCTATCACTGGTGCATGACTACATATGACTGTGCAACAGTGATAATCTCCTAAAGAAAAGAATCCCATGATATCAAATGCATTTAATTTAACAATATATACACGGTCCTGCTGCACTTGAGCTTGAAACTGTTCCCACATGCAAGTTTATAAGATGCATGCCATTCTCAAATCAACACAAGTTTGGGGATATTGCATTCTTCATCATCAAAGTTATAATTTGTAATAGTGTGTCGCGCTAGAAGGGTACTATAGCTTAAGCATTGCACATAATTTGAAGCTACGCAATATATCACTGAATCTGGGAACCAAATTTGACCATATTAAGTCAGTCTAGATGATGAGGTCAAATCACATTTTACAAGATGGATGAAATATTGAAATCAATCATCTACCTTTTAGTAGCAAGAGGTTTTTCAGTAATTCCGAACTTGTCAAACTCAGTGTATTCAATGCAAGATACACCATATTCCCAGTTCCCATCTAGACTTTTCTTCTCCATCAGCACATTAATTCCTTCTGTGGCACCTGAGTTCCGCTTACAGGATGCAAACCCCAATTTCTGTTAAAAATGTACAGTTAAGAAGTGCAGTCAATCTTAAGCAATTTTAGACTGTTTTTTTCAATAAATATTACAGAAGTTTGCTTCTTCTTTTTTCTCTTAAAGTTCTTCAGGCATGAGAAACTATTAAATCAGGGCAATGCAACATGCAAACAATGTATTTAAAGGATTAATAGATTGACTGTGGTATATAACTTCTTTCAGGGAATATTACTCACCAAAGTTCTGTAATTTGTTGATTTACCCAAATCTTAAACATAAGGAATTTTATAGGATACAAGGTAAGAAATTACAACTAAGGATGACAAGACATTACTTACCCATTTATTAAAACATAATTTCATCGCTATCAACATCGTGACAGAAAAGAATGACATGATCAATTAAAACAACCTAATCCTACCTTTCCTTGACGTAGACCAATCCCTGCTAAGGCCAGGAGGGTTAAATCTGTAGCTGCCACAACGTTACTGTAAGGTCACCAGCATCAGTGAGCTGTGAAATCAAGTTTCTCTACTAGAAAACTGAAAAAAGCAAACACTCGAGATATCAAACATAACAACAGACCTGACTTGGCGCACAGTTGCACCTTTTCTTCCTTGTAAATAAAACCATTTGAAGATGCCTTTGTCATGAGCAAGTTTCCAAATGACACCATGACCACCGGGCTTGCTCAAGGGACTGAACGGTTTGGTAACCAACCATTGCCCATCTTCTGCACCAACAACTGGAACAAGAGGCTGCCAATTCACAAATTAGATATTTAGAGATTGTCAAAATAAGATTATCCCTTCTGAGAAGCAACAGTATAGATTTACATAAAACCTGCTCAAAAAGTTGGAAAGTTGATCGACCTCTTCCAAACCATGAAAGTCTTTCGCACAGAGAAGTGATGTGTTCGTGGTTGTTCTTTGCGGAACTTGTCATTATTGCAACAGGAGTGATACATTGTTTCCCATATAACTTGAAGTACAAGAATTCTCTAGCCTTACAATGTAAAACAGCAGAATTAGATATTTTAGATCCAGCAAAAATGACTAATCTTGTCTTATTTTTATTATCAAGCAATAAACATATGAAGTATATGATTCTATGTTTGATAATTTAAAATCTAATACCTGAAGATCTCTTATAAGACCTTCCAATAAAGTCCTTCCACAATACGGTAGCATTGCAGCAGGCAAGCATTCACCTGTGCTAGGATCAACTAAACCAAGCCTGTCTGCAGAGCCTCCCAGAGGATAAATTTCACCTAGGTCTGGCAAACCCTAGAAGGTCAAGATCTTATTATTCCAGGTATCTATGAAGCATCTCTGGCTAATGTAAATTATGAACCAGGTAATGTAATTTGACTAACCTCTATACCCCATAGAGCGGCTTGAGATGCATACTCTGTACTTTCAGAAAGGTCAAGCCCATTAGGTGGATCGATTCCCATAATTTGGCATTGTTTCACTTCATGCATGTGCTGAGACAAGTTTACATTCTGACTCTCAAACAATTTTTGGGCAAGAAGTTCCAGTATTGTTATTTGATATCTGCAGTGTATAATTTGAGCAACCAAATGAGCAGATGCATATTGATAACTTATTCCTCAACTACATTCCCCCCTATTAAACATGGTTTTTACCAAGAAAAAGCAAAAAGATCAAAGAAGCTTTACAAATTCTTCCTGAAACACTGTATACTTTCCGAAGGATAAAAGTTCAGGATTTAATAAGAAGACTTCGCTGTGTTCGGATGACAGGTTAATGAGGGGAATGAGAACAAGTTTTTTGTTTAGGAGTTTATAAAAAAAAAAAAAAAAAAGGAACTCAAGGAGATTTATTCTCACTCTCTTTCCTTTATAAACCCACCCGATTTTTGTTCCCACAAAATTGGAGAGAAACGCGGGAACTAAAATTTTTAATGGAATTAAGAATTATAATAGTTCCATTCCGTTCTTTTATAATGTATCTCTGAGACAAGGTAATAGAATTCCGTTATGTTCCCTTATTAATCTTCTAAAGAAAGGAAGTTAAGTTAATTTTATTTCATTGTGTTTTCTTCCATTACTTGTCCACTCCCACTGGTTCCGTTCCATTCCATTCCATTCCATTAATGGAAAAACATCTAAACACAGTGAATGCTAAAAGTAAAAAATGAAGAACTGACCCAATAATTCCTCCAACGCAGTCATAGAAACGCTCAATTTCAGCCAAAGTCTCTAATAACTTGTTCAAGTCCTGAATCTCATGATCCTCCAAAGCCATCCGCGTCTTCCCAAAACCAGCACCGGCACTGACGCTATGCGAATCCAAATTCTCGATCATCTCCGCCAGAGCATAAAGCGCGCTCTTCACGGAGCTGGAATTCGCAGACGAATCCAACGATTCAGCTTCGCCCAAACACAGCACGTGCTCTTGCCCCGCAGCAACCAAGCATTTGAGCAAGAACAAGTCTTCGGAGTCCAATCGGAGCGCGTCACAAACCCTAGAAAACCAAGCATTCCGTTGGCGGGAACCGAAAAACCGCCTCACTCTGGAATCATCGTCGATCACTCGTAGCTTCTCCTCGAGAGTGTCGCAGCCGGCGAGCTTGTCGCGGAGAGCACCGAGCATCGCGATTTCGCGGCGGAAGTTGAATCCGGGAGGCGGCGTCGACGATAACTCCAAGGCCTCCGTGGAGACACGCGCGACGCGGCAACATGATGATAGAGATGAAGGAAAAGGAGAAGAAGAAAAAGAAGAAGAAGAAGAAGAAGAAGGAGATGTGAGTTTTGTGAAGTTGTGTGAGTGTGAAAATGAAGCTTTGGAACGAAAGGAGAAGAGGAAGTGATTGTTATGGTGAATGAGAGAAGTTGAAGAGTGAACCATAGTTTGGTTGAATCGAATCGAAAAGAATGGAGAGGGTTGTGTTCTTTCTCTGTTATGAGTTGGAAGCTAACATTTGATGTGGATGTGAAATGCAATAATGGATAAAATAAAATAAAAGAAATTGAAGTTTGGAAGGTATCAGAAAAAGATGCTTATAGCATATACCAATGAAGGGTTTTAGAAGAAGAAGAAGGAGAAGGGTAGTGTTTCTTTACCGTCCATGATTCGCTTGTGGTGTTGAGAAGCATATTCGCAAGTTGGCCCCTATCTCCTCTTTCGCTTTGGGATTGGCTACTCGTATTTCACATTTTCCATATGTATTATGCATGTTCTTTCCCTTTCATATTTCTGAGAATGTCCACATTAAAATGGTGTTTAATGGGAAAGTATTTTCGGTATTAAATAGCTCTTTGGATCCTCTTATCTTAGTTTAGGCAAACAAGTTTTTGATTAAAGTTCTTATAATTAAAAGCTTTTTTTTATAGCTAAGAAAAAAAAAAGTCAAAAATTCCTATGAAGAATTTAATTTTAACCTCTCATTAACTTTTTTTGAATAGTATACTTTTTTTGAAATAAAGAACCACATGCATAGGCTTACCAAAACAAAACAAAAGAACCACATGGATAGAGAAAAATATTTTTCTTAAAATTTGTGCTTTTAAGTTAAATTTTTTATATAATAATCAAATAATTTTTAGTTCTTTTTCAAAAGTTTTTTTATTTCAGCTTAAAAGTAATTTCAAACTTAAGAAAAAAAAAAAAGGCTCCAAACAGATTTTAAATATATATTGAAACACTCATTACCTCTTTTATTAAATATAAAAGATGAATTTGTATCTATCATTTAATATGATACAAAAATATTTCCTACACACATAATATTTTATGGACCCGCAGTTTTTGAAGCAAAAAGAAAACTAAGGCACACAAAAATTAATCTATATAACATTACATAATCATTTTTCCTACAACATAACTCTTGTAAAATCCTATAAAAAAATAACACATTTATACCATCTCTATTTTTATAATCATTTCTTTTCTTTTTTTCCTTTTAGAAAAATGAAATAAATATTTCCCGAACATTGAAAATAGGCTCGTTGTATGGATTTAATGAAATTCAGGACAGAGTTATAAATAAAAATCTTAAGGTTAAATTGTCATAAAAGGAATATATTAGTGCTCATAATTATATTGGATAAGTTGTTAATTTTTATATTTAGTGTTTTAAACGAGCTGACTTAGTGATCCAAGAGATGTACTCTTTGAAAAACTCTTACATGGCAAAAGTACAAAGTAATTAAATACGGGGTTTGAGATACCAAAATAAAAAATACGGGGTTTGAAGTTATAATGTAATCTCTTAGAACTCAAAGTCTTCAATTATTGACAACAGAAAAAGCAATGAGAAAAATGTTATAAAGTTAAAGTTAAAGTCAAAATCTCTCATATTTAAAAAAAAAAATCATATAGTTATGTGGGACAACGATTTACTAACTATTTATTTTAATATTTTCTATCTCTTTTAGCACAATCAATCCATTTTTATATGATTATAATTATCTAAATAAACATATCATATCTTTTTTAACATAAAAAAATTCACTTAAAATAAAAATAAAGGTTCGGTTTTTCTACGGTTAATGTAGATAACTTATCTACAGTGAGCTCACAATAACATCGTTTTGAGACAAAAAATCAAGGTATTTTTGTAATTATAATTTATTTCAGGATTATAATAATCTTTTTATTATAATTTGTTAAAACAAAACGACATCATTTTAGGAGCGAATGTAGATAATTTATCTACATTTACTATAGACACATCAAATCCTAACAATAAAGATAAAACTGTGAGTAACATGTAAATAAAGAAGTTTTACATTGAAAAATAATACATGAAAGCGAAGTTTATATAAAGTAAAAGTTTGTCATAATAATGTCTTAAAGTTTCTAATGAAATATAATAGTGTCGATTCTCGGTAAATTTACTAATAAAAGATTTTCACGAGAAGTAACATACGTTTATTCCAAAAAAAAAAAAAAAAAAAGAAGTAACATATGATTGTAGTCAGGATTTGCAACTATGTATATAAGGGAAGAAATCAATTATTATGTCGGCATTACTTTCCTCACACAACTCGCCTTTTTTACTGACACAATTAAATGTGGGGCCACCACAGTTTTTAAAGAAAAAACAAATGGCTCACATCTCTTACTAAATAACGCTAAATGGCCTAAATTTATGGATAAAGTATATGTTATTTTAAATGATATAAGATTGTGTTATTTTAAAAAAGAGAAAAAGATAAATAAAGGAGGAGAGAGAGTTGAAAAAAATATGTGGGTCTCATCTCTTTATGAAAGTGAAATGATATAAATTATCTCATTTAAAAGGATAGATATTTTCTCCTAAATTTATTAGCTTAAAGTTTTTGGTCTATACGTTAGATGTCAAATCTCTTACTAATGAAACGGAAAAAAAGCATATTTCAATTAACAAAAAAAAACAACTTAACATTCGTAGCTATTTCACGAAAAAGAAGAAGGGTTTTCGTTTCCTCCTTTAACATTACATAATAAAGTTTCCTACACACATAATATTTTATGGGGCCCACACTTTTTAAAATAAATAAAAATTAAGGCACGCAAAATGAATCTCTATAACATTACACAATCACTTTTCCTACAACATAACTCTTATAAAAGCCAAAGAATAATTGTGATATTCATGGTTACCGTATACAACAATAGATAAAATTTCAAATAAGCAATACAATCATGTATGCACAAACCTAAAATTTGTTAATATCATTTTACCAAAAAAATAAAGTAAAATTTGTTAATATCATGTTTGGAAAATTGTTTGCAATATATAGAATTACGTTTGATAACGTGAAATTGATTAGAATTTTGTGCCAATATATTTGATAACTCAAGAATAAAATTATTTTACATCTGTCAGGCGGGTCTAGAGAGGAGTTCACGATGGGAACCACCATCAGGCTAAGGCTACATCACTATATCAAAAGGATTCGACATTACATCTCAACTCAAAATATTAAGGCATTGGATTAATGAGTTGATCTACTTATATTCACTTAACTTAACTCATTATCAATTAATGTGTGACTAATTGAATATCATCAACAATTTTCCCCTCAATTATGATTTTGTTGGGTAACTGTAAAACTAACATTTTATTACTTTGCAGTCAAGAAAAATTCAATTAGATTTGTAAGAATATTTTTATAATTTAATATTATATTATTACTTTAACAATATTTACATATATACTTTGAGAGGGTTATATTGACAATTTTTTTTTTTTACAAATTATATTATATCTTACGGGTAAGACTTCACTCAAAAGTGTCTTACTAGTAAAACATAGTATAATTTGTAAAAAAAAATTATAAATATAACCTTCTCCATATACTTTTATGGATAATTATATATTTGAAAGTGAATGTTATCAATAAAATTAGAACACATTTGTTTAAACTTTTTTAAAAGGTATTTTTATGATACGTCTTTTTTTATAAATAAAAAAAAACTATCATTTTAATTACACAAAAAGAAATATTAATATTTTTTTTTATTCTAATAGCTATAAAATTTTAAATCATATTTCTAATTAAAAAATACAAACGAAAGAGCCCCTAAACAACATAAATTTTATTAAAATTATTTTTAAATAATTTTTTAATATGTTACAAACTAACTTTTTAACAAAATTAAATTCCTAAAATTAAGTTGAAGGAAAATTAAATTTACAAAATCTAACCTAAATGCACACTAAATATTCTAACAAATTATATGTTTATTCAACCCTACATTTAGATTATTCCTCTCAGCTTCATTTAGTGAATGCTTGGGAATAGTTTTAGAAAATAATATTAATTTTTAAAAATTCCCTCAAAAAGTTTTTTTCATTCTAAAATAAATTAATCCAAACAAGACAGAGCAAAAAAAAATTTAATCCAAACAAGTAATTGAATAACATATAATTGTTTTTTAGTTTTTAAATGTTATCTTTAGAAGTTGCATAAACAAATTACCTTTTTTCACAAATAAAAAATCTTTTATTTAAACTAATGAAAACCATGGCTTTTTTTTTTCTTTGGTAATATAAAAATCCATGGCTTAATTTATGGGTTGATTGATCATCATGGTTAAAAAAAAGTTTATTACCGAAATATATATAAAAAAACTCACTAATTTGGGAAAGTTTTTTTTTTTTATAACAATTTGGGAAAGTTTGTATATGTTATAGGTGTACAATAGTTATTTCTTATGAGGTGTTATAAGATATTGTTTGAAATGACTCTATCTGTCTATAGAATATGACAACTGTCATGTGGAGGCACACATTAAAGGTGTTGTGTGGCAACATATTTGAGAATACTAATTAAGTTGAAATAACCCCTTATCAATTAATTTATAAGATTTAATGGAGTGATATATAGATTAGCGGATGATGTGTCTTAGAACGGAATGGAAAAAAGTTATAAGTATGGTGAAGGTTAGACCCGTGGTTATTCCTGTTATAGAAGACAGATGGTGATATCAAATCACTATTGCCTTGAACCCATGTATTTGACAGAAGGGGTAGATGATCAGAGTTATCACTGTGCAATAAAAATAAAATAAGAACAGACTTACTTGTAGTCTGAATACAGAATTAGACAGAAGAATGTATGTAGAAGAGGATTGAATCCGAGCCCACAGAATGTGTCTCCTTAAGACAATTTGCTCCGGCACTGATGCCTAAGTTTGATGGACACTTGTCTCCCAGGATAGAACGGATTCCGTCTGAAGAATGGTGGCACTACCAATCAACAGCCCAAACGAACACAACAGTATGCCAGAAGAATTCACACCGGAGGATGAAGAACAGCATGCAATACCGGAAGAACAAAAATTCCGACAGAGATTTAGTGCAGAAAAAACCGGATGGAGTTTCTGAATGTGTCAGTGTCTATTTATAGACACTGACCGGTCGCGATGAGCAGTCGCCGGCGGCGAACCGCCGTGTCTGACGGTGGCGAACGGGTGTGACCGGTGACCGTTCCGACGAACAGGTACAACCGGTGACCGGTTCGGCGAGTAGACACCTCCTTTAACCGGTTCGCGAAAAGGAAGAACCGGTTCGGTTCAAAACCGGCGGGCGGGTTCGAATTTTGGAGGGAAGCAACGTTTGGACAAAAAAATAAAAATAATTTAATAAAAATTATTTTTATTACACTACCGAACCGAGCCGGTCGGACGGACGGCGGCGGCGGCGCGCGTGTGTGTGGTGGTGAACCAAAGCTCACCTATCTCCTCCCCCTACATAAAATATGTAGTGACCCAAGGGCCAATTAAGGAGATGGAGGTGGGAGTTTATATACTCTCCCACTTTCTACCAATTATCCAATGTGGGACTTTGTTAAACAACCCACATAACTCTTCATCTTCCCTTTTCTCTTTTTCTCTATTAACCCACTTCTTATTCATAACCAATGGATCATTGTATATTAATCTTAATAATTCCAACAATCCCCCACATGGATAAGAAGTCAAATCATCGTGACTATATGCATAAGAGTATAAATGCAAAGTGTAAATTCCTCAACGAGAAACAACTGCATCGAGATAGGTGGAGTTACCTTTGAACCTTCTCTAGTGAAAACCTATCTGGTATACTCGGTCAATCGGTGGTCTAGGGCGACTTGAACCGTCAACCTTTAGTGTATACCTAGACAATAGGAGTCACACAATTGCTTCTCTAGCATTGTTGGTCCTTTGTTGCGCCCATTTTGGCCGTGGGACACCTACCTGGTTCTGCGAGTGTTGTTAGAGAATCGGCCTTTGAAAAATTCTCATAGAAGCGGCCCTCACTTCACACTCACATAGGTGATTTCTTGTGATGTAACTCACTATACATCATCTGAACACAGCAGATTAAGAAATCATTAAAAGCCTAAGTGCTTACCCTCATAAATACACTGTCTTGTCTAGGAATGAGTATGAGTTTAAAACTCCACAGTGTTTGAGCAGTCGACCATCACTTAGTTGTCTCTTTGAACCTAGTTCATGGGATCTCCACTCTTCTACGTAGAGTTACCACAATGCTCAACAATTGATAGGCCTTAAACTCATTCCTTTCGACAAATATTCAACCAACTCTCTAGGAATCCCTTTGGTTAACGGATCCGCTATGTTCTCCTTAGACTTAACATAATCAATTGTAATGATTCCATTCGAGAGTAGTTGTCTTACGGTATCATGTCTACGACGTATGTGTCTAGACTTACCGTTATACATGACGTTCTTGGCCCTTCCAATAGCGGCTTGGCTATCCCAATGTATGTATACAGATGGTACCGGTTTTGGCCAATTAGGAACATCCTCAATAAAGTTACGAAGTCATTCAGCTTCTTCACCAGCCTTATCTAAAGCAATGAATTCTGCTTCCATGGTTGACCTTGCGATGCAAGTCTGTTTGGACGATTTCCAAGACACAGCACCTCCACCAAGGGTAAACACATATCCACTTGTGGATCTAGTGTCATTAGAGCCGGTGATCCAGTTTGCATCACAATACCCTTCTATAACTGCGGGGTATTTCTCGTAATGCAAAGCATAATTTTGAGTATACTTTAAGTATCCCAAAACTCTTACCATAGCTTTCCAATGATTTTCATTTGGATTACTAGTAAAGCGACTTAGCAGACTTACTGCATAAGCAATATCAGGTCTGGTGCAGTTCATAACATACATCAGGCTACCCAACACTTGAGCATATAGCTTTTGTGCTGTAGCTTTACCAGTGTTCTTTAATAAACTAAGATTACAATCTACAGGGTTCCTCACAGGGGTTATATTCAAACTTTTGAATTTCTCAAGAACCTTAGCTATATAGTGAGCCTGTGATAAGGCCAACCCTGCAGATGTTCTATGGATTTTAATACCTAGGATAACGTCTGCTATCCCCATATCTTTCATATCAAATTTACTTTTCAGTAATTGTTTAGTAGCATTGATCATTTGACAATTACTACCCATAATCAAAATGTCGTCTACATAAAGACAGACAATTGCAAACCCTTTTCCTGTATTTCGAACATAGACACATTTGTCACATTCATTAATTCGAAATCCATTTGATAACATAACATTATCAAATTTCGCATGCCATTGCTTTGGAGCTTGCTTTAACCCGTAAAGGGATTTTATTAAGCGACAAACTTTCCGTTCTTGTCCTGGAACAACAAAACCTTCAGGTTGTTCTAAATATATCTCTTCTTCCAGGTCGCCGTTTAAGAATGCCGTTTTAACATCCATTTGATGTACTTCTAGTCCATTCAAAGCAGCTACTGCGATCAACATCCTAATGGATGTGATCCGTGAAACAGGAGAATAAGTATCGAAATAATCGAGACCTTCACGTTGCCTGTAGCCTTTTACCACAAGCCTTGCTTTATATTTATCAATAGTGCCATTCTCTTTCATTTTTCTTTTGAACACCCACTTACTCCCTAAAGGCTTGTTGCCAGGAGGAAGATTTACCAATTCCCAAGTGTGGTTGGACAAAATAGACTCTATCTCACTATTGATAGCCTCTTCCCAGAATGGTCCTTCTGGAGACATTATAGCTTCCTTATAAGTCCGAGGCTCATTTTCTAATAAATACGTCATAAAATCAGGTCCAAAGGATGTGGCTGTCCTTTGCCTCTTGCTACGTCTAGGTTCATCTTCTATATCCTCTACAGGATCAGCATTAGTTGTAGCATCTCGAGGTATAACAACCTGATCATCGTTGTTATCACTTGATATCTTATCATCATTATTGCCACTGGATTCATTTATTTTCTTATACGGAAATATATCTTCAAAGAAAGTAACTTCCCTTGACTCAATCACCGTATTAGCATGTATATCTGATACATCTGATTTATACACTAGAAACCGATAAGCACTACTATTAAGTGCATAACCGATGAATACACAATCCACGGTTTTAGGTCCGATCTTCAACCTTTTAGGTTTAGGAACCGCAACCTTAGCCAAGCACCCCCACACTCTAAAGTATTTCAGGGATGGCTTCTTACCTTTCCATATGTCATATGGTATGTTTTTTGTCTTTTTGTGGGGCATTCTATTAATTATATAGTTAGCCGTCAACATGGCTTCCCCCCACAAATTCTGTGGTAAACCGGACGTAATCAACATGGCATTCATCATCTCTTTTAATGTCCGATTTTTCCTTTCTGCAATCCCATTTGATTGCGGTGAATAAGGAGCTGTAGTCTGGTGTATAATACCAGACTCTATACAGAATTCCTCGAAGGGGCCATCAAATTCTCCCCCACGATCGCTCCTTACCATTTTAATTTTCTTGTTGAGTTGATTCTCAACTTCACTTTTATATTGCTTAAAAGCAATAATTGCTTCATCTTTACTATTAAGTAAGTATACATAACAATATCTACTGCAATCATCAATAAATGTAATAAAGTATTTCTTATTACCCCTAGATGGTGTAGATTTCATGTCACATATATCAGTATGTATTAAATCTAATAATTCGGTTGATCTTTCAACTGATTTAAAAGGTAATTTTGAAAGTTTTGATTCAACACATACTTGGCACTTATCATTTAAACATTCAAATTTAGGTAATAAATCTAAATGCATTAAAGTCTTAATTGACCTTAAATTAACATGTCCTAATCTATTATGCCATAAATTAGAAGACTCAAGCAAGTAAACAGAAGTAGAAGTATTATTAATAATATCAGAATTGTTTACAGTCATCACATTCAGTTTGAAAAGGCCCTCACTAAGGTAGCCCTTTCCTACATACACATCATTCTTAGTAAGTACAAACTTATCGGAAACAAATACAAGTTTAAAGCCATTCTTGCTTAACAGAGATCCAGAGATTAAGTTTTTGCGAATATCAGGCACATGGAGCACATCATTCAGTGTCACTATCTTGCCAGATGTCATCTTCAAAGCCACTTTTCCCACACCTTCAACTTTTGAAGTAGATGAGTTACCCATATAGAGTTTCTCACCATTATCAGTAGGAGTATAGGAGGAGAACATCCTCTTGTTTGAGCAGACATGTCTTGTGGCCCCAGTGTCCACCCACCATTCCTTGGTGTCTCCAATAAGATTGCATTCCATCACCACTGCTGCCAGATTCAATTCTTCAACCTGATCAGCAATATCAATCATATTGGCTTGAGTGCTCTTCTTCTTCTTATTGAACTTTTGTGGCTTCCTCTGATCTTTCTTTTGTTCCTTCTTACAATCCCTTGCACGGTGGCCAGGATTCCCACAATTGAAACAGTTGCCTTTGAACTTATTGCCCTTTCCTTGCTTAGCATTTCCATCTTCAGAATATTTCCTCTTCTTTGACTTAGATCCCTCTTCAACTACATTAGCCTTGGAGATCATAGGGTTGTTGCCATTCCTCTTGTCAGACATCTTATTGTCTTCTTCTATTCTCAATCAGGTAACCAGATCTTCAAGTGACAATTCCTTGCGCTTATGCTTCAGATAATTCTTGAAGTCCCTCCAAGAGTTTGGTAATTTCTCTATGAAGGCAGCAACTTGGAATGACTCACTGAGAGACATTCCTTCTGCATGAATTTCATGCACAATCACTTGAAGTTCCTCAACTTGACTCACAACAGATTTGGAGTCTTGCATCTTGAAGTCTAAGAATCTGCCAACTATGAATTTCTTCAAGGCAGCATCCTCAGTTTTATACTTCTTGTCCAGACTTTCCCAAAGTTCCTTACTGGTCTTCAGGGTACAGTACACATTATACAATGAGTTGTCTAGAGCATTGAGAATATAGTTCTTGCAAAGGAAGTCAGAATGCTTAAAAGCATCAATGGCTGCAACCTTTTCCTTGTCAGATTGTTCTCCCTCATTCAGTGTGGGAGCATCTTCCTTGAGGAAACGATCCAGACTCAGTGTTGTCAAATAGAACAACATCTTCTGTTGCCAGCGTTTAAAATTTGTTCCATTCAGTTTTTCAGGCTTATCAGCATGCATTGGAACAGAGGCATTCACATTGGCATTGTTTGTACTTACACTAGCCATTTCTGTTACACAAACAGAATCCGAAATTAATCACACAGATTAATTCGTCACACAGTAATTAAAACAGATACAGTATAACGAAAAATAAAATATACTGATCACAGGTTCAAAACACCGAAATTGTCTTAAGATTGTTATTGAAGAAGACAGAGGGTGATATCAAATCACTATTGCCTTGAACCCATGTATTTGACAGAAGGGGTAGATGATCAGAGTTATCACTGTGCAATAAAAATAAAATAAGAACAGGCTTACTTGATATGTATGAAACAGACAGAATCAGAAGAATGAATGCAGTAGAGGAATTAAATCCGAGCCCACAGAACGTGTCTCCTTAAGACAATTTGCCCCCTCACTGATGCCAAAGGTTGATGGACACTTGTCTCCCAGGATAGAACGGATTTCGTCTGAAGAGTGGCGGCACTACCAGTCAACAGCCCAAACGAACACAACAGGATGCCAGAAGAATTTACACCGGAGGAAGAAGAACAGTATGCAATACCGGAAGAACAAAAATTCCGGCAGAGGTTTTGTGCAGAAAACCGGATGGATTTTTCGAATGTGTCAGTGTCTATTTATAGACACTGACCGGTCACGATGAACAGTCGCCGGCGGCGAACCGCCGTGTCTGACGGTGGCGAACGGGTATGACCGGTGACCGTTCCGACGAACAGGTACAACCGGTGACCGGTTCGGCGAGTAGACACGTCCTTTAACCGGTTCGCGAATAGGAAGAACCGGTTCGGTTCAACCGAACCGAACCGAGCCGGCCGGACGGACGGCGGCGGCGGCGCGCGCGCGTGTGTGGTGGTGAACCAAGGCCCACCTATCTCCTCCCCCTACATAAAACATGTAGTGACCCAAGGGCCAATTAAGGAGATGGTGGTGGGAGTTTATATACTCTCCCACTTTCTACCAATTGTCCAATGTGGGACTTTCTTAAATAACCCACATAACTCTTCATCTTCCCTTTTCTCTTTTTCTCTCTACTAACCCACTTCTTATTCATAACCAATGGATCATTGTATATTATTCTCATTAATTCCAACACCATTTGTGTTGTCTGTGGGTGTTGGGATGTATGTATGCTATGTTAAATCACTCCACTAAGTAGTTGAGTACACCACACCACCTCAAATCTGAATCTATACTTCAACCTGAATCTGAACCGCATCAAATTGTTCATTCACATCCGAGACGATTGCATCCTCTTAACATAGGCTGCATCATTATCGCTGCCTCTCTTCAAACCCACATCTCTTTCATTTTGTCGTCGGGAACGATGGTTACAGATTTGGAATCAAAAGGTAAAGGTGAGGTTATTTTGGTAAAATAACCTCACTTTCCCACTAATATTTTATAACCAACCAAACACAAACTCAGTAAAATTAAGTTAATTTTCCCAGAAAAATATGGGTCTACCAAACAACTTTTTAATAACATTCCAGTAAAATATATTTCCCATTACATTTCAGTAATAATTATTTCCAGGATAAAAAAAAATTTCTCCTGTACCAAACACCCCCCTAGAGTCTTTTGCGTGCAGAGTTGAGTTAGGGTTTCTATTGATTTGTTTTATTTTGAAATTCTTGGGATGATTCACTGTTCATCACATAATTTATGATTAAGATGCTCCATGGACCAATATGAATGGCATGCTATACTTCGTGACTCTATATAATAGATCTGAGTTTTGTTCTTAAACTTTTGCCACATTTACAGTAAATGTTGCATAACTATAATCGCCCAACACCAAATGTTGCATAACTTTTGGCAGTCTTGTGTCTATTACACTACCATCATTTGGAAAGGTGCTCCATAATAAAATCAGACACAATTGACTCTTTATGATCTCAACTAATTTTTAGCTTTTCTCATCCAATAATATTGAAAAAATAAATAAAATATATATGAAAAAAATATAAGTATAATATTTTATATATTAAAATCGTATAATTTCACCAAAAAACAAATCGTCTCAATAAATTAGTATAAAATATTAACCCACAATAACTAATCTCAAGCCTAATTCCTTTTAGCTCCGATTCAGATCAAACATGACAAGATAAAAACATGACAAGATAAAGTATTGATTTTTATGGAAAGAAGAAAGATACTTTAATTCCCACGTGGCATGTAAAGTCCAGAACACGGGTCCTACGCAATCGCCACGTGCAACTCGCAGTTTCTCACGTCTCGTAATTTCTTACCCTGATCCCGTGCCTTCTCTTCCGCAAAACCACCTAGTTTCTTAAAAAAAAAAAAAAAAGGAAACGAAAAAGTGACTCTCAGTCATTTCACAAGCTTTGCTTCCATAACAACAACCATAACCATAACAAATCTTAGCTTCAATTCAATTTCTTCATAGCCATAACCATAATAACAATGCTTCCACTGCAACTCATCACTCATCCTCATACCTCATCGCTATTGCTGAGCAGCACCAACACTTGTTCCTTCTGTCCCACATCTCGTTCTCTCTTCAACCTTAAAAACAACAAGAAGAAGAACAAGAAGCTATACCTTCTTCGGTCCACTATGGGAACCCTCACTCTTAGGGTTTTCGCGATGTCTGGTGACTCTGCATTCAAGATGAATCTCAACGAGTACCTCGTCACTCTCGAGAAGCCCCTCGGCATCCGATTCGCTCTCACCGCCGACGGCAAAATCATCGTCCATTCTCTCACCAAAGGAGTAACCTCCATTCATGCCTATGTTCCAATTACCAAAAAAATCTGTTTCGTTTGATTATTTTGTTTTCTGATTCGTGTTATTGTAGGGTAATGCAGAGAGATCGAGGATAATTATGGTGGGTGATACTTTGAAGAAAGCTGGCGATTCGTCTCAGAATAGTCTCGTTGAGATTGAAGATGTTGGAGATACACAGTATGCTTTCTGATTTTGCTTTAGTATGTGTTTGGATATTGGAGTTCTGGGGGAAAGGTTAAACTTTCATTTCCAAATATATTTATATTCCGGAAAACATTTTCTCATGTTATAGTTTCTTATGTTGTACGGGAGTTTTCTCTTCTTTTCGTGCAATATTTCCTTTTGTCTTTTTAATAGATGTGGACCCACACAATATTAGTCTATATGCTGGATTTTCACCAAACTAGGACAAATTCTGATTTGTATCTATTTCGGTATCTTTATGTATCAAATTCTTATTGCTTAGAAATTGCCGTGTTGAACTTGTACTGATTCCTAGTTACATATAAAACCATTCTTTAATAGTTTAAGCTTATGGGAGAGCTGATTCTTCACACTTAGAAGTGATTGTTGATGATTAATTGTAACACGAAAAGATAAAAGATTGGCATTATATCTTGGATGATTTTGTTTCTTCTTCTCTTTTTTCTTTTTCTTTTCTTTTCTTTTTTTTTTTTGAAAGAAAAAATTGTCAATTGTATCTCAATATGGTATTATTGCTTATCTAAAACTTTTTTAGTCTACTAGAAATTGGCACTCAGTTCTAAGATACCTTAGAAAGATGCAAAGTTACTTTCATTGATCATCATGATCTATTTCGTTCATCAGTGTTTTGTTTTTATTTTTTCAGTCTTTTGGTTTCCTCAGGAAGGTGCTAAAGGAGCAAACAAGTTCTTTTAGCTTGGTCCTTGAGAGGCCCACATCTCCTTTTCCCATTCAGCTACTCCATAAGATGAATGATCTTGAAATATTGTTTAATAGAGGTCGAGTTCCTTTTGTAACTTGGAACAAGACAGTATTGGCATCAAATTTACAACCATCTAGTGAGAGCTCTGGGAATTCTGGATTTTTGGTGTTCAACTCAAAGTTTCTCAAATCAAAAGGAAGCAAGTTATTGGGCAATCAAAATCAACATGCCATCACCCACGGGGAGAGACACTTCTTTACTGAACACACAACACAACTTGCTTGTGTTTTTACTGAAGAAGCTTGTGGAGATGGAGATTGGGCTCATGGAAGTTTTCCACTTGAGGAATATATTCAGGCTCTGGATCGTTCCAAGGATGAAATGTACTATAATCATTCCCTTGGTATGCGCTATAGTAAGGTATATAGTTTATTTTAGTTGGTAATGTGATGCATTCAGTATGGTCGTTTACAATTTTTTTTGTTTATTAGCACATTTTCTACAATATTAATCAAATATTGATTCTCGTGAAATCTTAGATTACAGAGCAAATATATGTGGGATCGTGTATACAAACAGAAGATGATGTGGAAACCTTGTCAGAAGTTGAGGTAAGTACATTGGCGCCTTAATTCCATGAAAGCCTCCCTAATCCCAGTTTTATGTATTGTAATAGACTAATAGGTAAAACTTTCCTATTAGTAGAAAGATGCTTGTTTATTAAAGAAGGAAATATTACAAGCGAGAATATGTAGGAAATTAATAGCAAGGTTGCTCCAAGCTATGGAGAGGGTTCTCCGAGCTCAACTACCAGCTGCAAAAGCAAGAAAAAAAGAAGTTATATATATATATATATATATATATATATATATATATATATATATATATATATATATATATAGGGCTTAACGTTTCTCATGCTGCTTGAGATAATTTTATCTCCGGCTACTAAATCATAACCGTATAAAGATGGATTAATGGTGATAAACGAAGAGAGAGAAAAAGGGAATCATATCCATTCAAAGGTGAATCAATTAATATAAGGAAATAAATAAACAAAATGACGTAGTTTTAGGGTGGCCGTAGATAAACTTATCTCAAGTTGCTGGAGAAATGTTTTTCCCATATATATATATATATATATATATATATATATATATATATATATATATATGCAGCGAAACAATTTGAAGGTAATTCATGAAAATTGAGACGACAATTTGGGTTTAAAATATAGCATGTAACAATTGCTTTCTATTGTATATAATATCAAATATCATATGTGCAACACGGATCGTGCAACACGATCATGACGGAACAAAGAGTTTATTCAAATACCTAGATTTCAAGAAAAATAAAAATAATAAAAATAAAATCCACCGTAAAAATCATGGTTTGGTTAGGCTAGACCTCTATTTATAATTGAAGTTCTGGGCTTGGATATGGGTTTCGTGCAATTACTTCCTTATTCTTCATTGATGTACCTGGCTCGAATATTGACTTCTTACACTATTTCCTTTTTATTCTTAATTTTCTTATGGCTTAGAATATCGTAGACTCATCATATCTAATCAAATAAAGATTGCTAACTCATCTCAATCCAATCACATTACCAATCAAACATTAACAATCAAATATTAATACATAAATGATCAATTAATTAATAATTCAATTAATCACAATTTATTATTAGTCCTAATAATATATATACACACACACATTATTATTATTTTTATTATTACTACTAATTTATAATTTATTATTATTATAAATAACTATTATTTTCCTGGGATATTACACCACTCAAGCCCATTATGCACCTTGGAAGGATCCATTGACATACCTGCATAGGAAATAACCTAACCAAGGTACTCCAATGATTGCTGGCCGAATAGGCATTTTTTCGATTAGCAAAGAAATGGTTTTTACAACTCTAGCACTTCATCAAATGGGCCATATGATGCTCCCGTAAATGATTATAAACAAAAATATCATTAAAAAAGACTAACATGTTTTGTGCTATTAGTCCCACATCATGTAAATAGGGCTCAAGCCCTTGTAATTATTGATATAAATATAGGGTTTTATTAATTTCATGTTAAAGGAGATAAGTTATCTCATGTCATAGAGACAAATTTGTGGGCTCCACCATCTGAAAAATAAAAAGAAAAGAAAAGAAAAAGGTGGCACAGTTATCGAAGGGTGTGTAGGAGAGAAAGTTATCATATGTAGCCTAAGAGTAGTTTCTCCCATAAATATATTCCCTATGTGGTCACAATATACATATAGTTTCTCAATTTGAAGTTGGTACTAGAGCTTACGTCCTAGGACACATTGCTTCGGTAAGACGCTAATCCCTTTCGCAAAACCCTAATCCGTCCAGGTCCATTGCCTAGTGGTCATCTTCCTTTCCGAGTATCTTATTGCCAAGCTATCACTGCCTGGCGTCCTACTGGCACATCTTCATCAGTATGTGACTTGCTCCACCGCCATAGCGACTATTACATCACTGTCCGGTCATGCTCCACCCTTAGCTGCGATAGCCTGCTATTGCCCAACAATTTTTCATCCTGCGACCACACGATCAAAACTGCCTCCCTTCGGTAGCTACCTTTGTCCACGTAGTGTCTTGATCGAAGGCTCCATGCGCCACAAGCATCTAGAGGCCAGTTTTCCTTCCACCTACGTGTGAGCTTTCATTCGACGGCTATTCTCCGATCGGACCACCCCAAACTAACTTTATTTTCCTCTTCTCAGATCTGGGCTCGGTTTTTCATGGGTCCAGGCTGTTTGAATTTTTTTTGCAAACCATCATTGTTTTTGGCTACTATTCCTTATTGACTTGTTGCTTTTTGGTCACTTTTTGAGTGTTTTGTGGGTTCCGACCCCTTTTCCTTTGATTTTAGATGTTTCCGATGTTCTTCTCACCTTGTAAGTCACAATAGGAGACCACAATCATGTTTCATGCTATAGTAACTGCAATCGCGGTGGTAACATACCTTGATGTTCTTTTTATTGTAAATGGGGACATTTGGAGGAATAATTCAGGGCGAAAAATGGCAAGCTTAGCTCTACTGATCTTACTCATAAGGAGTTAGAATCCTCTGCCCTTGCTCTGTCTATTCCGAGTGTAGACTGTGTAGCCTTTCTTTGGCTTAAGTTCTCCTCATGAATCAGTAATCTTATAGCTTACATCTCTTGGATTGTGGATAATTGACTCTGGTGCTTCTAATCATCTCTATGGTAATAAGGATCTTCTTACATCTCACCTATTTAGAAAATTCACATCCAGTTACCCTTGCTGATTGGACAAGCACAAATGTGTTACTCTACCTTTAATCTAGGTTCTCTATGTCCTTGGCTGCCCTTATAATTTAATATCTTTCAGTCAACTCATTTGTTCTGTTCATTGTTCTTTTATTTTTAATGAAAAATCTGTTTTTTGTGCAGGATACGAGTATGGGGAGGATGATTGGAGTTAGTAGTCCTTTATCATCTTGTTGTGCCTAGTTTCGTGGCATGTACCATGATAGATTCTCCTAACCTTATTCATTGCCATCTTGGACATCCAAATCTTTGCAAACTTTAGAAGATGGTCTCTCATCTATCTTGTTTATAGTCTTGGGATTGTGTGTCTTTTAACAAGTGAAACACATATTTTCCTTCTTTGCTAGTTGTGACAACAAAAGGGCAAAGACTCCATTCTCTCTTGTTGACTAAGATATTTGGGGTCCAAGTTGGGTTAGGTCTAGTTTGGGATTTATATTGCGTGTCCTTGTTCATTCCGAATTGTTCTTCATTTACAATTTTTTTTTTTGCTGAAGTTTGTACCCAATTCGGAACGACTATTTGTGTTTTAAATCAAATTACTTGTCCTCATACATCGCAACAAAATGATGTAGCTAAATGCAAAAACAAACAACTAATTAAAACAGCCAGCACTCTACTCCTTCGTATGAATGTTCATCTTCACTTTTAGGGAGATGTTGTGCTTAGATAATGTTATCTAATAAACCACATGCCTTCCTCTATGTTAGACAATGAAGTTCCTTGATGCTCTTGTGTGTTCGATGCCTACTCATGTTTTTGGTTGTACGTGTTTTGTTTAAAATCTTACTCTAGGGAAAGACAAGCTCACAGTTAAAGCCTTCAAGTGCCTCTTTGTTGATTATGCCCGTCTTCAGAAGGGATATCGTTGCTACTTTCTAGACCTTCAACGTTATATCGTATCTGCTAATGTCACTTTTTTTTATCAGCAAACTTTCTTTGCTTTAGCTACACAGGTCTCTTAGGTTGATACTATCCTCCTTATTACCTTATTACCTTATTTGATCCTTCTTCCATAGGTGTCTCGATCACTTATCAGCTATGATCTCACCCCCACTAGTGATGGCCCCCGTCTTAGAAGATACTCCAAGTGACTGAGTGCCTTCTCCTATCATTCTCTATGCCTCTGCTCCTGTCTGCTCCTGCATCAGACAGTTTGCCCCTACTTTTTGCTAAATAGACTTGGGTCCTAGTCCCCATCTCCCCCTTTCCATTTACACATGATCTCTAACAGCGTCATAGTTCTTTGTGGTTAGTTAATGACTATTGCATATCTCCTAAGGTAACAATGAGTACTAGCACTTAAAAAAATATCTTTGTTTCTTTTGTTTTTTAATTCTCCTAAAATTGTTCTGTTTTTTTTTACTGCAATAAATTTTATATGAAATTATCTTTCCATATCAATCCTTTTAAGCATTACATCTTTATGATATTATAGTTAGAAAATTTCTATCACAGGGAGTTACTGCTATTCTGAACTTCCAAAGTGGAACTGAAGCTGAAAATTGGGGAATCAATGTAAAATCCATCAATGACTCTTGTCAGAGGAATAATATTCTCATGATCAACTATCCTATCCGGTAATTTTGGGTACAAAGCATGTAAATTTTTATTTAACTTTTTCTTTTGGAAATATAATATAATATATAAAGTTATAAACTATTCATCATTTTTCACCCAACGGCTTAAGTTTTTAGGAGAGTTGGTTGCGTGACATGATATATAGCCGTTATGATTAAGTGATCTAGGTTCAATCCTTACAGCCTCGTTCTTCTCATAAATATTTAATTGTGAAATTTCTTAGCATTGGTAGGTGAGTTTGTGCATTATCCACCCTTTAAGCCTAATAAACTTTTATGTGAAGGGACGTGTTAGAAATATAATATAAAATATAAACCATTCATCTAATAGCATATGCTTTTGGGAGAGTTTGTTGCATGATAATTTTCAAAGAATTCATGGACCGATGATAATTTGTGTCTACTTTTGGGATTTCTTCAGCTGATGTTTGTATCTGAATTTTCATCCTTATGTGTCGATGATTGTCTTTCAAGCAATAAATAGTGTCAAGTGTCTCTTTATGATGTGAATTGCAAAATGTTGAAATATTAAACACACACACGCGTACATATATATTGGTTTTTTAATATATTGATCCTTAGTTGAAGTGAATCAAGAATATTTTCATATGGAAATGGCATCGCAGCTTCTGATTGCCCTAATTTTGATTCCTATCATACTTTGATTTATGCTTTTATCTGATTTTTCTTTACTTGTTTTTTTAGGGAGGGAGATTCATATGATATGAGAAAAAAACTCCCATTTTGTGTGGGGCTTTTATTACGGTTGCTAAGGAAGAATCTTCGTGTTTTTGTTACTTGCACTTCTGGATTTGATCGGTCTCCTGCTTGTGTGATTGCATACCTACATTGGATGACAGATGTTTCCCTTCATGCAGCCTATACTTGGGTCACTGGAATGCACGGGTGCAGGCCTGACAGGTTCATCTCGCTAAACTTTGAACACATTTACATCGTATGTTGACTGTTTGTTAGATGTTCTGTTCAAGGGGTCTTGAAAGCATGCTATATAGTCCTCTAAAAGAATTTAATTTTGATATGCAATTTATAAACTAAGTACGACTATAGAAGTGTCTTTTTCTCTGGGGGTGAGGGGCTGTAATTTTCTGCAAGTTCTGTGGTGAACCTTTCACAAGAGTCTATATAAGAAGAAATAGGAGGAATGGGCATGGTAAGACGGATCCAGAGGAGCACGCATATGGGGGCAGATTCAGAGGAGAACAAAGAGTTGGGCTGGGTCCAGATGGAGACAACAAGAAGCTGAGCCCAAACATACAGCTGAAGGCAACAGAGGTCCAGGGGCAGAATGGAGAAAGCAGTGTCTTAGTGTGCAACAAACATCAAGATGACTCAGCATAACGGTTTGTTGGTGAGCAAGGAATGTGCGAGGTGACATGGGGTGGGTTGTTAGAAGAGAGAGGGAAAGGAAATAAAAAGATATAAAAAGGGGAAGAGGTAGTGGAGGAGGTTAAGTTTTTTGTTAGAAATTGGGTGAAGTGAGAGAGGGGGACTGTGAGTCCTCATGGGGGTTAGTTTGGCAATGTGTGCCATAACCGTATGAGTCTTTTGATTCTGTAATTTCCTTTTGTAAGGTGTCACACGAAGATTGAACCAAAGATAATTCTATTACGTATTATTCAGCACCTATTTGTTCTTTAAATTCCTGTGGAAGTATTGCTGTGAAAATTGGTAGATATTTGTTGAGTTTCATCATAGATATTTGTTGAGTTTCATCAATTGGTATCAAAGCTCCCGGTCCTTGGAGCAGTGGATGGTAGTGACGAGAATGGAAAACAGAGTAGAAACGATTGAAAGGAGAACGACCCAAGTAGAAGGGTTGATGCAAGAGATGACGGCAGAAATGCGTCAATTCCGTGAAGTGTTCACGGCATATATGAATCGAGAGAATGAGAGGGACAGAGGAGGAGGAAACGGTGGTGCAGGAGGGGAGAACAGAGGAGGCCGACCTGGTGGTAATGGAAGAGACGACGATCGGATGAGACGTCTGGAGGTGCCTTTCTTCACCGGAGAAGATCCGTATGGGTGGATCTACAGGGCGGAAAGATACTTCCGGCTCAACCAGATTGGACCGGAGGAGCAAGTGGAGGCTGCATCCATTTGCATGGAGGGGAGAGCTCTGAACTGGTTCCAATGGTGGGAGGCACGTAACCCAAACGTGGATTGGGGACAACTGCGAATAGCTCTGTTGCAGAGGTTTCACACCTCCACATCAGGGAATCCTTATGAAAGCTTGATGTGCCCGCGACAGACCGGAACGGTAACAGAATACCGTGAGATTTTTGAGATGTTGGCGGTCCCATTAAGGGGAGCGGATGAGGAAGTGATGAAGGCCGCGTTTCTAAATGGCCTGAAGGAGGAGATTCGCGCAGAGGTACGAATCCAACCGGCGACGAACATGGAAGGGATAATGGCGCTGGCTCAACGGATCGAGGAAAAGGAGATGGTAATGGCTAAGGGGACAGGTCCAGTAGCCCGAAATGGGCTTCCCTTTAATGGGCTGGGAAATGGGTTTCGTTCGAGGCCGGCCTTGATGACCCGAAATGGAAATCAATTCGGAGTCCAAACAGGAGGCAACCTGGGGGGAATAGCTAATGGGCCAGTCCAAAACCAACAAGGGCCCAACCCGAATGCTAATAGGGGAAATGGGTCACAAGGCACTGGAACCCTAGGATCAGGGACGGTGGTAAGGACCGAAGGACAGGGGTCTACTAATGGGGGAAATGGAAGTGGCAGTGACAATCGGTCACGATTTCGACGACTGAGCGCAGAAGAGATTGCTGAACGGAGGCGCCGGAATGTGTGCTTCAAGTGCGATGCTCCGTACACGTTCGATCATGTCTGTGCAAATCAACATATGCATGTGATGTTGATCGATGTGAATGACGAAGGGGACGCAGTAGCAGAGGAGGCGATCGCGACAGCCATGGAGAACGAGGACGCGACCATGCGGTTGAGTGTTCACAGTATCGTGGGCGTGTCTTCGAATCGATCTTTGATAGTTTGGGGGAAAATCGAAAGCCAAAGAGTGATGGTTCTGATAGATTCGGGAGCATCGCATAATTTCATCGATGTTCGGATGGCCAAAGAACTGATGCTGACAGTGGAGGACACTAATGGGCAGATGGTGGAGGTGGGTGACGGTCACCGGATCCAGAACAAAGGGGTTTGCCGCCAGTTGACGCTTGATTTTCCTAATATGTCGGTGGTGCAAAATTTCTCTCTCTTTCCTCTGACGGGAGTTGATGTTATATTGGGGTTCGAATGGTTGATGGGGCTGGGCGAGATCCGAGCTAACTTCAAAGAATTGAGCCTCAAAATCCCGACCAGCACTGGAATGGTTGAGATAAAGGGGGAACCAGCACTAACCAGAAGCATGGTATCCTATAAGAAGATGGGGAGGACATGGAAGAAGGCAGAGGAAAAATATTATGTTCATCTAAGCTTGCTGCAACAAGGTGATGAGGATCAGAAAGGGGTGTCAATGGAAGTTGATCAACTTTTACAACAGTACCAGGATCTCTTCCAACCACTGACAACATTGCCACCCAGCCGAGAGTGTGACCACAAGATCAACTTGATTGAGGGAGCTGCTCCTCCAAACATCAGGCCGTATCGTTATCCTCATTATCACAAGGGAGAAATAGAAAAGTTTGTCAATGAGATGCTACTATCTGGAATGATCAGACCAAGTACTAGCCCGTTCTCGAGTCCATTGATTTTGGTTAAAAAAAAAGACGGGAGTTGGCGATTCTGTGTTGATTACAGGGCTTTAAATCGGGTAACCATTACTGACAAATTCCCTATGCCTGTTATTGATGAATTGTTGAATGAATTGTATGGAGCTGAGATTTTTTCTAAATTAGATTTAAAGTCAGGATACAACCAAATTCGGATGAAGGTGGAGGATATTGCGAAAATGGCATTTCGCACTCACGAGGGGCATTATGAATATCTCGTAATGCCATTTGGGCTTAAAAATGCCCCATCCACATTCCAGGCTTTAATGAATGAAATATTCAGCCCTTTTTGAGAAAATTTGTTTTTGTTTTCTTTGATGACATTCTTGTGTACAGCAAGGACAAAACCATACATGTGCAGCATCTAACTCAAGTGCTGGAGGCTCTAAGAAAACACAAATTGACCGCCAATCTGAAGAAGTGCAGTTTTGAAGAGGAGGAATTAGAATATCTGGGGCATATAATCAGTAAAGAAGGAGTGAAGGCTGACCCCAAGAAGGTAGAAGCTATGCGTTCGTGGCCTAAACCAAAGAACGTGAAAGGAGTCAGGGGGTTCCTTGGAATCACGGGATATTATCGGAGATTTGTCAAGGAGTATGGGCTGATTGCAAGGCCTTTAACACAGCTGTTGAAAAAGGATAACTTCCACTGGGAAAAAGAGGCAGATGAGGCATTTGAGAAGCTGAAACAAGCTCTACTTGAGCTCCCGACGTTGGCTTTACCCAACTTTGACAAACCGCTTGTGGTAGAGACGGATGCATCTGGTTTAGGCATTGGGGCCGTTTTGATGCAAGATTCCATTCCTATAGCATTCCTCAGCCAAGCTTTCTCCGACAATGAACGACATTTGTCAGTATATGAACAAGAACTGAAGGCCATTGTATGTGCAGTGCAAAAATGGAGACACTATTTGTTGGGCAAGAGATTTATTGTCCGAACGGATCAAAAGAGCCTTAAGTATCTCATGGAACAAAGAGTGATGCCTGAAAGACAATAGAAACTGGTGGTGAAATTGTTAGGTTTCGACTTTGATATTCAATATAGACCTGGAAGAGAAAACAAGGCAGCCGATGCCCTCTCCCGTGTCATGGAGTTCAGAGAGTTATCTTTGATAACCAGTCCAAGTCTTCAATCAATAACTGCAGAGGTGGAAGCAGACAAATCCATTCAGCAAACAATAGTAGAAGTTCTGCAAAACCTCCAATCTCATCCAGGGTACTCAGTCAGTAGAGGGAGTTTGTGGTTTAAGGGCCGTCTGGTGATTCCGTCTAATTCCTCCCATATCTCCAATTTGCTGCACGAATTTCATTCCACTCCTTGGGGAGGTCATTCTGGTGAGCTCCGAACTTTTAAGAGGATTGCTGCATTATTTTTTTGGAAGGGCATGAGGAGGGCAGTGGCCAACTTTGTGATGGCTTGTCACATTTGTCAACAACAGAAATATTCTCAATTAGCTCCTGCTGGCCTGCTCCAGCCACTGCCAATTCCGGAACAAGTTTGGGAGGACATTTCCATGGATTTTGTGGGAGGATTACCAAAATCACATGGCATGGACACTATCTTGGTTGTGGTGGATAGACTTACAAAATATGCTCACTTTGTTACCTTAGCTCATCCTTTTACTGCACAAGAAATAGCTTCATTGTTTGTTAAGGAGATCATTAGGCTGCATGGTTTCCCTAAAACGATTGTTTCTGATAGAGACAGGATCTTTGTTAGTAGTTTTTGGAGAGAAATTTGTCGATTGGCAGGCACATATTTGAAGTTCAGTTCAGCCTACCATCCTCAAACGGATGGTCAAACCGTAGTGGTGAATCGGACGTTGGAAACTTACTTGCGGTGTTTTGCAGGGCAGCATCCCAAGAGTTGGGTGAAGTGGATTCCATGGGCGGAGTTCTGGTTTAACACTTCTTTTAACCGTTCAACGCAGATGACTCCGTTCAAAGCATTATATGGGCGTGACCCTCCATTGCTCATCCACTTTGGAGAAGGTCACTCTAAGCTAGATGCTGTAGATCAGTTGCTGCAGCAGAGAGATGCTCTTTTGTCCGAATTAAAACAGCATCTTTGCCATGCACAAGCACGAATGAAGTTGCAAGCTGATACCCATCGTCGTGAGGTTGAGTTTCAGGTAGGTGACAAGGTATTCTTGAAGCTCCAACCATATAAGATGAAGTCTTTGGCACATCATTCAACCACAAACTAAGTCCTAGATTTTATGGGCCCTTTGAAATTCTGAAAAAGGTGGGAAGGGTAGCATATCAGTTACAACTCCCTGCTCATGCTAAGTTACATTCTGTTTTTCACGTGTCTCAACTCAAAAAGGCCATTAACCCAGCCACACCAGTGCTGGATTTTCCCAGAAACCTGACAGGAAACTTGGAGCTCGAAGTTCAGCTAGGGGCAGTGTTGGACTCACGAAAATTGTTGAACGGTCAAGAAGAAATTCTGGTGAAGTGGAAGGATCTCCCTGAATGTGAAAATTCATGGGAAAATCTTCAATCTTTTCAGGATCAATTCCCCTATTTTAACCTTGAGGACAAGGTTAATTTTCGAGAGGGTGGTATTGGTGAACCTTTCACAAGAGTCTATATAAGAAGAAATAGGAGGAATGGGCATGGTAAGACGGATCCAGAGGAGAACGCATATGGGGGCAGATTCAGAGGAGAACAAAGAGTTGGGCTGGGTCCAGATGGAGACAACAAGAAGCTGAGCCCAAACATACAGCTGAAGGCAACAGAGGTCCAGGGGCAGAATGGAGAAAGCAGTGTCTTAGTGTGCAACAAACATCAAGATGACTCAGCATAACGGTTTGTTGGTGAGCAAGGAATGTGCGAGGTGACATGGGGTGGGTTGTTAGAAGAGAGAGGGAAAGGAAATAAAAAGATATAAAAAGGGGAAGAGGTAGTGGAGGAGGTTAAGTTTTTTGTTAGAAATTGGGTGAAGTGAGAGAGGGGGACTGTGAGTCCTCATGGGGGTTAGTTTGGCAATGTGTGCCATAACCGTATGAGTCTTTTGATTCTGTAATTTCCTTTTGTAAGGTGTCACACGAAGATTGAACCAAAGATAATTCTATTACGTATTATTCAGCACCTATTTGTTCTTTAAATTCCTGTGGAAGTATTGCTGTGAAAATTGGTAGATATTTGTTGAGTTTCATCATAGATATTTGTTGAGTTTCATCATTCTGTCTCAGCCTGATGAATTTCAAAGGAGGATGATTGGCTAGTAACTGAGTTTCTTGAAAAATATATCGATTATCCAGTATTTCTATTATTCAGATATATTTTCTTCTAATGTTAGTGAATTTCTTGTTGAGGTATCTCAGCTTATCTTTCTGGTTTTCTGTTAGTCTCTTGTAGTCAGACTTAGTTTGTATGTACTTTAACCTATAGGAGCCGAAGAGTTAAATAGCTTGGATGTTGGCTAGTTAAATCTGCTGATGGGTTGAATTAAGTGGTGCCCGTAGCGGAAGATAATACAGGTTGTGAGTTATTTGATTGAACAAATTAAGGTTGCCGTGGGAATAACATTGGGTAATTGTTGTGCTTTCAGTCTCCGAAAGTTCTTGGACCTTTTAATTCGTTTGATAAGTAGGTGCTGTGTTAAAATATTTATGTTGCCTTCTCTCATTGTCAGTTTCCCTTAATTAGAGAAGACAAAAATCAAGAGAACCTACAATTTAACTTCAATTACTTATTTGGTTTCTGTTATGTCATATGAAGCTCTGCTGCTATCTTTCCCTTTTCCCACCTCAACTTTTTTGGAATCTTTGTGCCATTCTTTACTTTGTCGCTTAGAATTGCATTTCATAGAGATTTAACTGCAGGCCTGCAATTGCATGGGCAACATGGGATCTTATAGCTATGGTTGAAAGAGGCAAACACGAAGGACCTCCCACACATGCAATCACATTTGTGTGGAATGGTCATGAGGTAACAGACCTGTCAGTTATAGCTTCGCTACAGCTTTGTGGCTAATTTATCTTTTCATTCTTAAAAGAGGGTCAGGAGACTACATCTGCTATATTATTAAGATGGATCATATATTCATGGCTTTTATGGTTCTTCATAGTAGTCCTTTCTATGCTGTCACATTTGTGTGAATGGTCATGAGGTAAGAAACCAGTCGGTTATAGCTTCATTCCACCTCTGGCTAATTTATCTTTTTATTCTGAAAATAGGATTATGAGATTAAATGTGTGTAATTGTTAGTCAGATCGATCATAAATTCAAGTTTTTTTATGTTTTTTCATATCAGTCATTTCGGTTTTTATGCTTCAGGGTGAGGATGTAACTTTGGTGGGAGACTTTACTGGAAACTGGAAAGAACCACTAAGGGCAAAGTACCAGGGTGGATCAAGACATGAAGTAGAAGTTAAACTTCCGCAAGGAAAGTACGTGTGCTACTTTTACCATTATTCTATGGATTCAAAGTCTGTGCTTTTTCTTTCTTTGCTTGATGACCTAATTGGCTAAATATTCTAATGCTATACCTCCACTTAGAGTATATTCTAGAAGGACAAGTAGGCTAATGTTGAAAGCAATTTAGCCACTACGTCAGTAGAGAGGCCCTTAGGGTTGAGTGGAGGGATTATTTTGAAGGGAAATTCTATTAGAGTAAATAAAGGGCAAGAGGACGTGGGAACTCACATTGACACATCAGCATGAATATGGAGGTTATTTTCAAAAGAGGCAGGCTGGGATTTGGAATTGGGCTTGGGAGAATTCAGAGCTTCTCTAGTTGCTCTGAACTTATCTTTCTTCTTTTGTTTTTCCCCTTTATTCAATAGGGCTATACTCCATAGTGCTCTTCATTCTTAGTATTTGGACTATTACTACTTTTTCCAATTTGTGACAATATGTACTCCTTTGTACACTATTTCAATTTACAATCAGTGACAATCAATGTTGGGATTCCTTTTTTCCTTTCTTGATTGTGTGGTTCCTAACAAACTGGTATGAAGCTCTCGACGATTTGGGTGCTATGGTATCGGATTAAAGATGATTCCCAAATTTTATGGAGATGAAGCTTATTGGTGGCTAGTCCAAGTTCAGCAACATTTCAAGAGAGAAAAAACACCTAATGAAGAGGAGCTTTATGAAGCAACAAAAGCTATGAGGGGATGTGCTCTAATTTGGTACAATATGTGGAGTTACTACTCAGATGCTACCTGGCGGGACTTCTTCAAGGCAGTGCTCAAGTGTTTCCAACTCGAATGTGATTCGGAATTATACCATTGTTAGGAGGAACTAGAAGTGGGACATTCAAGGTTAGAAAAGAAGATCTAGTGAAAACCTACATTAGAGGAGGCAATACCAACGCTTCCAAAACAAATAAAAAGAGGTATATAGAGACTGTGTTGGAGAGATCGGAGGTCATAGAAGAAAATAAGACCAAGACAGTGTTGGAGAAGTCAAAAGAATCGGAGTTCATGGTTAGAAATGCTAGCATAGAAGCACAAGGTTGAAGAGGAGTCAGAAAATCATAAGAAGAGGACAATTCTAGGAGGACATGAAAGGAAGCGGATACAAAGAGTGATATAGATGAGAGGACATGAATGCGAAGGAGATTTTGGCCAAGACGATGCATGAACCAATGACTCCATAGTCACTTGAAGTCGTAATCGACCCACCACCATTACTGGAACCACTGGACTCAATCTTTTGTGAGAGGGAGGAATATTCGTCATAGTTCAACAACAAACGTAAGTAGGTGCATGAATAATTGAAGGAGGGACAAGATAGTTCATGTTTATAGCTATAGGGCCAAATGGGTCGGGCAAAAAAGTTTCTATTATCCAAAAGATTCTGAAATTGTGATCTGGAGCATTCTAGACAAAGTTAGCTCGTATTGAGGACAAACACGAGTGCATCTTCTACTGTGGCCCATCCTTCTCCACTGGGCTTCCTCACCACGACTACATATTCCTCGGCACCGTCAAGGACACCACTCCCTACCATTCCATGATCGGCCACCATGTCAATAGCTGCTTCAGCGGGGATTGCAATGGCCTCGCCGTTGAGAACAAGATTGACAAGAAGCTCAAAATTAAGAAGTGGGAGGAAGTTCTCAAAAGAGGAATCGATAGTTACAACAAAGGGTGTAGGGGCATCATCACGTGCTACAACAAAATGGGGACACCGTTATCATCCGCATTGGCTAATGGATAGACTTTAAAAACGATTACAAAGCCATTGAACTTAAGTTTTTATGGAGTCTTTGCCTAGCTTTATGCCATGAACCTTGTCTACAAAGGTTTTAAGGTCATGCTCTTTAGCATCGAGTGCAAAACCCAACTCTTTAATTTTGAGGCAGTGTGTTAGGACCCATTTGCAAGGTATGTGACTTGGAGTCCCACATTGGTTGCATGGGCAACTAATGTGGGGTTTATAAGGCCTTGAGCACTCCCACCCTTTGAGCTAGCTTTTGAGATGGTACATCCCAAGTTTCTTATCAAATGGTATCAGAGCACCCATTATGTTTCGCATATTGGAACTTGGAACTGGAACCCGGTGGTGGGACCTTTGGACTTGGAACCCCAGGCTTGGGCTGCGAAGCGTGGTGGAATGTTAGAACCCATTTGCAAGTTATGGGACTTGGAGTCCCACATTGATTTTATGGGAAACTAATGTGGGGTTTATAAGGCCTGGGGAACTCCCACTCTTTGAGCTAGCTTTTGCGGTGGTGCATCCCAAGATTCTTATCAAATGATTGAGACGTTTGTGAGGGCTTATGAAAGAAGAGATGTAGTGGATCACTACTCTCAATTGTATATGCTAACTTAACAAAGGTTAGTTCAGGGGGAATCTGTTTGTTAGAGTCACACATATGGAGCATCTGACGAAGGTTGGTATCAATTAGCAAGAAAGGCATCATTTTGGAGGAATGTGGACATTTTGGGACTGGACTTGAGCATTTGGGAGAGAAGCCAGAAGCTCTCGAATACTTCTGGGCAGCCATTACTTAGTTGTCAACTTTTCTTTCTTTAATTTCCTTTCTCTCCGTTTACATGTAATCTAGTCACTGCAACATGGTTTGTAAGCATTTCTGTTATTCCTATTTCTACTGTAGTGTCTTCAATCGTGTACTGGTGTTTAGCATATTTCGCAACAGTAATTCATTTTAGTATTTCATTTTCCATTATCTTGTGAATTGGTACTGAGTTGTAACAAATTGGTATGAGAGCTCTCCGATCTAGGGGGCTTTGAACCAAACCAATAAGGAATAAAAGAAAAATAAAAAAATTGAGAATCAATTTTACAAAATGAAAATTCCTTTACTTTCTAGTGAAGAAGAAGCTTGTAGATAGTTGATTGTGGCTGAACAATACTTCATGGCAAGGGAAACTTCAGATACGGAAAGGTTATTGAAAGCTGCGAAGGAGCTAAGGGGTCGAGCTCGAAGCTGGTATCAATACTGGATTTGGTATAATTCTCATGCTAGTTGGTGGACCTTTTTAAAAGCATTCTTCAATGAATTCCAACCAGAGGTTCGTTTGGAGGATGACAAGGTTGGATCACCTAGTGAACTTGAGTTCAACGATGAATTCAGAGGCAGAGATGGAACGTCCTAGTTTTGTAATGGAGATGAAAGTAGAAGAGAAGAAGGAGACCACAAAGGAGAGGAAAATTCCAAAGGTGATTGTGAGTTGTGACAAAAGATGGAAATGCTTCTATCGGCTTCGCGATGGAGGAACATGAGCAAGAATGAAGCCCAATGACAAAGGCAGTTAAAGAGATCATGAATGCCGGGGAGGCTTTGACTCAAGAAACAACAGTGGGTTGGCCACCTTCTTTGATGGCTATGGAGTCTATGATTTCCCCATCACCTTGGCTAGAGCAACAACTTCGTAATGCTATGCTCCATCGATCTGAAACGCTCATTCAAAGGAGAACCCACGAATTGCATTAGAGAAATTAGGCCATGGTGATGACCCATTTAGCCAAGCCTAAACTACTCTCAAAATGTTTCTGATCCAATCCAAGGATATGGATCCTCTTCCTTTAGGTCATTGTGAGGTTTGGGCTTGTGAGCTCATAGGCTTGTTTCGACAAAGAAATCTTGATTCTAATGGAAGAAATAATGAAAAAGAGGAAATGAAGAGACGTGGAGGACCGAAGAAACAGAGATTCAAATTAACAGAGGGGTTACATGAGAAAACTAGATTGGTTGCTCGCTAGAGACAGATCTCATTGGAAATAGATGGTGGAGGCATTTGGTTTTGCAGAAGAGGAAAGATCGACACTTCAGCATCACTACGCTACAATGCAAAGTTTTTTGATGTTGCAGGATAATTTTAGGGGCTTGTTGATCTTGTGCAGTTACATGCTCACTATTGTTGTTGTTCAAATGGCAAAAAGGTTGTCGCTGAAGAAGTGTCTGCAGATATGGAAGCTTGGGTAGAAGGAAAAAGATGTGAACTCATAGAAAATGCATCACATCACCATACATTGGCTGAAACTTTCCTCGATGATGAAATCATATCAGCAACTAATTTTGAGGAAGCAGTAGGTACGACAATCAAGGTGTAGAAATTTATAGGAGTATTCATGGTTAATGCTGTATCGATGCCTTCTGATGACATGTGCAAAAAGATCACGGTTCCTCGCTTTGTTTTGATGTATTTTGATGACATGGAGACTCATGTTGGGAAAATAATTGCTGTAATTGTTGTTGATTGTGCATCCAGAGATAATTTTATCGATGGGTCAATTAGATACACAGTTGCTTCTGTACTTCTGGACTCGAAAGGTTCTTGAGGGCAATTTTTACATGCTTTGAATAGATTCCAAGAGGAGAATCTTACTTTTGGTGATTGCTTGAACATAGGGAGTGGGCTGATGAGCTATTCGGGAATAGGGAAAATTGGACATCTTGTTGAAAATTTCAGAATTGTTTTAACTGATGGTGCTTCCCATGATGTTAACTCAAAAGATTCTGGAGGGAAATTTTTACATGCTTTGAATAGATTCCAAGAGGAGAATCTTACTTTTGGTGATTGCTTGAACCGAAGGAGTGGGCTGATGATCTATTCGGGAATAGGGAAAATCGGACATCTTGTTGAAAATTTCAGAATTGTTTTAACTGATGGTGTTGCCCATGATGTTAATCCAGTCGAACTTGCATTTATGTTAGCTTGTTTTTATCCTTTAAGACAATGCTATGGAACTTACAAGCAAGATAAATTCGTAGCTTTCTTTAGAGCAATTGATCAGGGAAAATCATATGGTGGAAATAATGGCCGACAGGATGAAGGTGGAAACTACTATCTTGAATTGGTTGACCACAATTGCCTTGATGGAAATAAAAGTACCTTATCTTGGACTGAGGTGCTAGAATCATGTAAGCTATCATTGGTGATTAGGTTACCGAAATTCTATTATGGCACTAAATTTGCAAAGTTCTTTATTGAGTCAATTACGCTGATGTTAGATTTTATGGAGTTCTCTTTAGTGGATTTGCAGTTCTGACATGTCTTTTCATGAAGTCTTTGGGGGTATTGAAAAAGTAAAATGGGATCGTGGATATTGGATCCTGGGGGAGTCATTAATTCAAGGGTTCTAAGGGCTGATCTTCACCTTGAGGACAAGGTGAATTTTTTTATTCTTTTTTTGGGGGGTGGTAGTATTAATACATTTGTGAGGTCTTATGAAAGAAGAGATATAGGGGATCACTACTCTCAATTGTATATGCTAACTCAGCAAAGGTTAGTTAGGGGGGAATCTATTTGTTAGAGTCACACATGTGGAGCATCTGACGAAGGGTTGGTATGATGGTATCAATTAGCAAGAGAGGCATCATTTTGGAGGCATCTGGACATTTTGGGACTGGACTTGGGCATTTGGGAGAGAAGCCAAAAGCTCTGGAATACTTCTGGGTAGCCATTACTTAGGTGTCAACTTTTCTTTCTGTAATTTCCTTTCTCTCCGTTTACGGTAATCTAGTCACTGCAACATGGTTTGTAAGCATTTCTGTTATTCCTATTTCTATTGTAGTGTCTTCAATCGTGTATTGGTGTTAGCATATTTTATAACAGTAATTCATTTTAGTATTTCATTTTCCATTATCTTGTGAATTGATACTGAGTTGTAACAGGAACCCCACCCTAAACATCTATGTATAACTAATGGGATTGGGTACTTTATTAAAGGTCTATCAGAATAGGAAGAGAGTAGGTCATTTCTTGACCTTATTGATATTAGCTTATTCAGTGTTCATTCTTGTGCTCTTCGAGTTCTGTTTCTTCATGGAGCCAGTTGTAGAAGAGCAGTGGTTCCCCGTGGAAGATATTATATCCCACACATAAATGGGTTCCTACATTTCAAACAGTAGGACCGCAGGGAAAAATTTACTCAAGGTTTTTGCAGGCTGATATTCACCTTGGGACAAGGTGAAACCAAGTATATTTGTGGAGCGAGGCTAATGTTGACAGCAATTTAGCTGCTTAGTCAGCAGAGTGGCCCTCATGGGTGAGAGGGTGAGTGGAGGGAATTTTCTGAAATGCAATTTTGTTAGAGAAAAGGAAGGGCAAGAGGACGTGGGAATACACATCAGCATAAATAGGGAGGTTATTTTCAGAGGAGGCAGGCTGGAATTTGGAATTGAGCTTGGGAGAAATTAGTGCTTCTCTAATTGCTCTGAACCTGTCTTCTTTTGTTTTCCCCCTTAATCTGTATGGATACACTCTGTAGTGCTCTTTATTCTCAGTATCTGTGACTGTTACTACATTCTTTTTCCTGTTTGTGACAATCTATACTCTGTTGTACACTGATTCAGTTGACAATTAATGATAATTAATGCAAGTTGCTGTGTTTGGATTCCCTTTTTCCTTTCTTGATTGTCTGGTACATAACCAATTCTCACAAGTCATGTTCTTATATCCTAACCAGTGCCCTTGATTTGGTTATTACTTTTTTTATTATTGCATCCGAAGCATTACACTGTTTTCCATTGTGCAAGATAACTTGAATGCGACATTTACTCTTTGCCTTCAGGTATTACTACAAGTTCATTGTTAACGGAGAATGGAAGCATTCGACTGCTTCACCGGCTGAGAGGGATGAAAGTGGAAATGTTAACAATATAATTGTGATTGGTGAAACTGCCAGCGTCCGGCCTTCTGTTCAGCACCAGCAGAAAGTATGTTCACAATCAATATTTGCTTTTTGCATTTTGATTGATCTCCTTATAATCCCATATAATTTGTTTCCCAATAAACCTATCATTCTTTTGCAATTTTTTGAGCACTGCAACCTAGCTAACCTAAATAAATTATCTTTTGCAATTTGAAATTTTTTTATCTTGCTTTCTGATTTTACTTATTCCTGCTACTACTTGATTGTAATTTGTGAGATTAATCTGTATTTTGAACCTAGATTTCTTCACGTTTGTTGCATTCACATAATAAATTAAGTAAACTTGGATAGAATTAGTTTGTCGTCTTGCTGTGAGTTCAATGCTTATTACTTAATCACTGATTTTTGTTCTAGGATGCCAACATTGTCAAGGTGATTGAAAGGCCTTTGAATGAAAAAGAGCGGTTTATGTTGGCAAAAGCAGCTCGTTGCATTGCTTTCTCTGTCTGTCCTATCAGATTAGCTCCAAAATAGTTGCATAGAAATAAATATCTTAATGTACAGAAATGCTGTTGTTATACATGCTATCGAGGTTATACAATTTGGTCACAGTGGTGAAGGCACGCAACAAGAGTAATCAATGATGCCCTGGGTTTTGTCTTGGCATTCAACTCATCTAGTAAATGAGATTAGTCTTGTGTATTGCACTACTGAACCTGCCTCTCTTTGTCCAGGCCTGTGCTTTTGCCGTCTTTCTCTTATTCGTATTAGATACTCAGACTACGAGTTAACCATATTTGATGTAGTATTGGATATTTCCCAAATGTTGACCTAAGAAATTTGTTATTATGGGTTACAGCTAGGTGTCTTCATCTCAGTTTTGACAAATGGGAGGAAAAAGTTTTAGCATGTTGCTATCCTTAGATTAGTCACCATTGCATTTTATGTATTCTTTTCTTGTAATTTCATCTGATGGGTATAGTGATGCACTTAGAATTGGTTTAGATATGTTGTTTTATGATCAAGAACTATTCAAGAAATAATGCAATGAGCAAAAACAATTTTGTTTCAGACAATAAAATGCAGAAACAACAATAAAAGCACCAAGATTTTCTTGCACATTGTAATTTCGAGTTTTACAAGAATCTTGATCACTTTGAATATTTTAACAACCTAAACACCCTATAAGATCACTCTCTAGGATAAAATCTATCATTTTAACTAAACTATTTCAAACAAATGTTTATCTCTCCTCATAGAGAAGATATAATAAACCTCAGTTCATAAATCACAAAAACCAAGACCTTAGTGAGGAATCTATGAAAATGTGCAAAAATATCTCTTAATGATCTAAAATTTTGATCTTTGTATTCTGTACATTTTTGTATGTTTAAATGCATGTAAAATGTGCTTATATACATAGGTATAAGCCGAATATCATTCTTTTATAGTTGTTGGTAACTGATTCTAGCGGTTAGAAACCAAAGTTGACTTACTTAAGTGAATAATTCATTAGCATTTACTCGAGCAATTGAGTTACATTACTCGGGAAAATTAACATTTCCTCGGATAAGTTAGTCATTTACTTGGTAAAATAGTACTTTATAAAGTATAAACCATGCATTTTTACTCTTATATCACTTCTAAATGATTTCTTAACTTATTGTAGCATGAGTGGGTGCAATATTCGTCAGTTTGGACTATTTGGAATCTGTGCATAACCATTCATGGTTTCACTCTATGAAATCTTTTTTGCAATTTGACAATTTATATTGCATTCTTTTCAAATGCTAGAATTAATATAAGACTTTTCAATGTGGTTTGTCCTTACTCACACATTTCATGAGAAACTTTCTAAGAGGTCACTCATATCAGAATTGTTCGAAGTCAAGCATGTTTAACTATGGAGTTCTTAAGTTATGCACTATCAAAAAGTAGATGCATCTTGTTGGTATAGGCAATACCTATTAATTTATTTAAGCTATCCTCAGTTGTACAGTCACATACCTGCATAGTCTCTAGATCCTTCTTGTTTGGGTATTGATTCGATTTATTCATATACCACTCTTGTTCGAAGCTTGTCAGGAGATTTTTTAATGTCATAACCCCTCTAACCTCATATAGGTAGTACATATTAATTCTTCTTAACTATCCTCAACTATACAGTCACATATTGCTTAATCTCTAGATCTGTTGAGATATATAGTCTCACATTAGTTGTTTATCCAACCAATGTGGGACTATATATCTCAACACACCCCCTGACACAAGAGCCCTTTGGGCTTGAAGAGTGGATGATGCAACAGACCCAGCTTACTTGTGCTAAGAAATTCCACAAGAGAAAGTGGAGGGCGGCGAGACTCTGATACCATATTGAAAATATTTTCAGTATATTGATATTGGATAAATTACATGAGGAATGGGGAGTATTTATACAAGAAAAAATAGCTAAGCATGACTTAGCTATGACTCACCAAACCTAATCACAATCATAAGAATGACTCAATTATGACTCACCAAACCTAATCACAATTAATTCTATTTAATTACAATCAATCCTAATTAATAGGAAATAAAAACGAAAAAATACTTGAATTTGAATTCTGAAGATCCTCTCATTCGTTTGTTGATTCGATTCATTTATGCACCACTCTCGCTGGAAGCTTGCCAGGAGCTTTTTTACTGTCATAACCCATCCCACCTTAGTGGGCTAGACTCCAAACATTGGAATTTATCTGGCTGGTGTTACAGCTCGACCCATGTACCAAAGGAACATCTACTCTTTCTGCCCTCGTCAGTGCCCAAGATGTTTCAAGTCCACCAGATTTTGCTTGGTTCATCCTCGAACTACACCATATGGGGAGAGGCCTTTCTCTGATACCGCTTGTGAGGCCCAACCACTTGTAGGATCAATGATTGTCCCCACAAACCAACACAAGACTTTTAACCGTGTTTTGTCCTCACTCACATACTTTCTCAGAAACTTCCTAAGTGGTCATCCATCCCAGAATTGGTTCAAGTCGAGCACACTTTACTATGAAGTTCTTAAGTTATGGGCTGCCGAGAAGTATATGCATCTTGTTAATATATGTAATACATATTAATTCCTTTAATCCATCCTTAACTGTATAGTCCCATACCTGTATAGTCTCTGGACCCTTCTTGTAACAGCCCGTTACATATCGGTATTGTTAATATTGATTATATTAAGCGCATTTACAATCACAACAATTCATTTATAAAAGTGCGAGTAATTTTTATTCCTTTTCATTACGTGAGCATTTAAAACGATAATAAAGTGTAACAAGTAAAAGCTATGACCATAACTGAAAACTAATTGCGAAATAATAATATTAATTATCTAGATATCATATAATATTTCTTTAAAGTCACTAAGGGGTCCCATAAACTCACTTAGCCTAAATATCACTTTTACGTTTTTAACCATCCGTGCATGGCTCGGTATGTTGGATACTACGGAAAATCCGAATGTCTCACACCTCTCATCTTTTAGTATGTTATTCTATACTTAATTATCTTTCTAACAAGCTATCACATGATCCAAAAAGTTCTCGTTTATTCCGGATATCACTATTTAAAGTTGGACAAGCAAATCTGTCAGCCAACCTCAAATAGGGCTCCAAACAGCCCTCACACTTTCAATGATTCCGGACAAACCACTCTACAAATCACTCTCAAATTTTTATACAGTAAACTAGACACCTCGAGCTTCAATTTGAAATATCATGCACCTAATTTGACCAAAAATTGAGGCGAGAATAATTTCTCCAAATACAGACAGTGACAGCCCCAAGTGCAGGGGATTTTTGGGCAGTCTGTTTTCAACGGCTTCTATAGAGCAGAATGTTACTCTTATGGTTCTAAAATTCTGACAAGAGGTAGTTGACATCTCAATCTTCAAAATGGTGTATGGCACGTCCCTATTGGACTTTTGTGGAGGGAGATATGCTCTCCCAAAGTTCACTCAAAATATGCCATTTTATAGAAATTTTGCCAGAGTCTCCTTTGCATTTCCAACATATCCCACTTTTAAAAGTGTGTTTTCTATCCTCAAATGGTACCTAATAACCATGGGTGGCACTCAAGGACAAGCAATGCCTCGGTGCTCTTACAACCCTTAACATTTAATATCAATTTATTCAATATACTTAATCCATACTTACTTTCTCAAGTTAACTTGTTTCAACCACATTAATTCCTTTGCATGCATTTTTTTGACATAAAACATAAATCATATCCTAGAATAGGCCTATTTCCCTTTCATTATATAGCATGCTTCAATATTACACAATTTCATAACCATATCAATTCACAAAGTGTTGAATTCCCACATCAGATTTTGCCTAAGTTAACAATCCAATCCTCAATAATTTTTATAGATTCTATCACTCCAAAACATCATTCTAAGCCACTTTCATCTAATACAAAATTTCAATTTGAACTCTCTAACTACATCAATCATGCAAAATAGCTCTAGGGTTCATGAATTTGGATCCATTAATTCAACCAATAAAATATGTTGAAACTAACTCAAAAGCTAGGCCGAGGGATCCTTCACAACATACAAAGCATTGGAGGATCAATCAACTCCAAGAACACCAAATCTACCACTTTGGCCGTGGATGAATATGGAGAATTTCTCCAAATTTAGTGAGTTTCAAGGCTTGTGGATGGTATGGTTGTGTTTGGAAGGTCCTCTACTTAAAGTTTGATGATAAATTTTGTTGGATTTGAGTGAGTTTGGAGGAGGAGAAGAATTTGAACCAAACCTCCCCCAAGTAGCAATGGAGGCCGCGAGAATAGGAGAGAGAAGAAGGAGGAAGATGAGTGAATAGTGTCATGGACATGTTGTCATATTGTCACTTAAGTGGGGTGGGTCCCACCGCCACCTCACGCAATTCAAATTAATTCAAATTTCCCGCCTATTCAACTAAATGTCCATAAATTCGTAAACTATTTAGAAACTCTAATTTTTAACATTAACCATTGTCCTTTAATTGCCCTTGATCAGATGAGTCCGGAGTTTTTGGGTCGTTCGGAGAAATCACAGTTTTAAGCTGTTATGCGCGTTGTGGAAACTCTTCCCAACACTCTAATTTCGTTCAATCTTTACCAGAAATCATATTTCCTAGTCCTTTATACCATTTATAACTTATATCCAAACCTAGATTTTACTAAATTTGAGGGTTAGTTTTCCCATTTGAGACCTCATACTAAATTTTACATTCCTAGGGTTATGCGTTTGGTAAATTATCATTTTACCCTTCATTTGTATTTTGACCCTAATTTCAGGATTTTCACTAATCCTACCCTTTAATCCACATTTAATATTTAAATATGTGTTTTAGAAATATTAGGTGTTATACTTCTCGTTTGGGTGTTGATTTGATTCATTCATGTACCTCTCCTGCTGGAAACCTGCCAGGAGCTTTTTTACTGTCACAACCACTCCCACCTTAGCGGGTTAGATTCCAAACGCTAGGCTTTATTTGAACTGTGGACCAACGCGACCCACGTGCCAAAGGAATATCTACTCTCCTCTCTTCGTCAGCGCCCAGGATGTTACATGCCCACCAACTTCAGCTTAGTTCATCCTCGAACCACATCGTACCGGGGGAGAGACTTGCTCTGATACCACTTGTGAAACCCAAACACTTTTAGGATCAATGATTGTCCCCACAAATCAACATAAGACTTTTCAGCATGCATCATGCTTTGTCTTCACTCGCACACTTTCTGAGAAACCTCAAGAGGCCACCCATCCTAGAATTGCTCCAAGTCAAGCATGCTTAACTATGAAGTTTTTTAATTATGAGCTATTAAAAATATATGCATCTTATTAGTATAGGTCATACATATTAATTCCTTTAAGCTATCCTCAACTGTACAGTCTCATACTTGTACGACCTCTGGATGAACTTGTAACATCCCGTGTGCACCTAGTGTATTACATATACATATGGTAATAACGGCTAATTAAATGCGGAAGCTAACTTTTTCTTTCCAATTATGAAACAATTCATTATTAAGCAAGTGAATTTACTTATTCCTTTTCAAAATATAGCCTCTAAGTAAATTGCAATAAGAAATACATTGAATACCCTTATGGCATATATATCTGTGTATCTAGTCACGAAACTACAACACCTAGACCAGACAATATCCTGATACAATTATACAGCTCAAGCATAAAACAAACATTCTGATGCTAATGTGGCATGGACAACACATATGTTCACCAAATAGGGCGACATAGTCAATCAATGTCTCAAATCAAACACCAATACACTAACAATAAAGCATAATCAATGTCCAAGCATATCAGTAAAGCAACATGCCTAATCAGCTTAACTCTGGCCTCCTGCCACCAGAGGTCTCAACCTCAGAGATACCTGTTCCTGGAAATGGACCCAACCACGGGGTGAGGTCTCTAAAAAGAAATCTCAGTAAGATAAGGGGTCCTCAAGGATCTCTCAACCCCAAGCTCACTTACATGTGCAATATAAGTTCCAAAAGTTAACAACAATATAATTTCATAATCTGTGTAATGCAGTATATATCCATGTCATGTGTGTATATACATCCTACTGGCCAGAGAATAAAAGGTAGGAATTACGTACCTCTACAACTTGTACTCTTGTACCTCACCCACAGAGTTACCATCTTGTATGTCTCCACATACTCAGGGATTACCGTCTAGGTGGAATACCCCACATATATATCATATGGCAATGCACTCATAAAACAACTCAACAACATATCAAATATTCTTCACATAACTACAGAAAACACATCATGCATATAAACCATCCTTCCATGAAGTATGGTGGAACCGCAATGGGAAAAACCCAGGACACGAGAGCTTACCTTTCAAGGTAACAGTCCCAACTAAATGTCTACACAATCACAGCCTGTTTATAATAGAAACATTATACATATACATCATCTAGAAGTTCATTACATTACGACAACATTTCCTTTTTCGTTTAATGCCCTTAGGCTTCTCTCAAAGCCATAAGCCTTTAATCTAAGTGATTATGACTTAGTTAACTTATTACAGAAGTTCATATTAACCAATCATAGGTCCAGAAACCTAATCTACACTTCTGTTTGGACATAATAGTTCTTAACTCGAAATTTCCGGAAAATCCGGATATTCCTCGGGGGCATATCTGTAACACCCCGATACCGGACCGGTGTGTTATTAACAAATATGATATTAAGCGCAGTTACAATCACAGAAATTGAGTTAATTAAATTACGGAAAACTTTTTTTTTTCTTTTATTACTTCCTCATTTGAAACAATTAACCATTTCCGTAACTAATCAAAACAATTCCGTAATTGCAAATGCAAAACTCGCGGAAGCACTCAACTTACTAATATCTCCAATCTTTCTTATTACCCAATTAATTTAAACTTATCATGTTATAGTTCTCTTCATTAGCTACGCGTGGTTACAAACCACGCACAATTCGGAGCTCTGTAGACCAAGTTATGCCATTTGTTTTAGTCTAGAAAAATCATTATTTTTGAAAATTACACTGTGATAATCGATTACCAGGAGGTGGTAATCGATTACCCAAAGTTCCAAAATGAGGCAGTAGCTCCTTTTTGGCTCCCTTGTTCTTTGGTAATCGATTACCAAGCATTGGTAATCGATTACTGAACTAGGTAATCGATTACTAATGCTCTGGTAATCGATTACCAGGTTCACAGAGGCACAATTTTCGTCCCCTGTTGCATGGTAATCGATTACCAGAGGGTGGTAATCGATTACTATGCAGCAAAAGTGACAGATGACAGCTTTTAAGGTATAAAATGAGTGGTGTAATCCATTCCTAACACCTTAATACTCCAGATAAACCTTACACATACACTAATGTAGGCTCTAGGCCCTTCCTTCATGCATTTTCTAATACCAATGTACCACTTTATCTCACTCACCAATTGTTTTGCCATTTACATATCATATGGCTCATTTTACACCATAAGTGTTCAATGCCTCAAAATACATTAGGTGTGGCCATGGACAAGTCCCATGCTCACCAAAATATCAATAGAAACTAAAGGCATAAATGTACATCAACTTTAAAGGACTCAACATATAGTCATGAACATACAAAGAAATGGCATTTTCAACATGCACAAGTTTATGATCTAAATCCAAAACATTAACATTATTCAAAGTGTATCCTAACCGAATCCTCTAACATGCTGTGCCTCCCATATGCACCTCATGCTACACTCCTCCAGGCTCAACCTAACCTGAAATGATGCCCCCAAACACGGGGTGAGATATACAAATATATCTCAGTAAACCAAGGGTCCTAGAGGCTTCTCCACCCCATGGCTCACTCAATGTGCAACAATAACATTATGTAAAAATGCACAACATACAATATCACAAACAACTGGGCACAATCCAAGAACATCCACAACTGGATTACATTCAAGGACCCTATCGTATAACTCCCGAAATCTTCCTGGTGCCTCTCCCATGGTTGAGACGACTCCATGGTAAAATCCAACTGGAACTCCTTATGAGCCCTATCCAGCGGAAGTCCCACAATTTGGATCGTCCTGGTACCGCTCCCAGAGTTGGCCCCACGGCAAAACCCGACCGGAATCCTCAGCGGAATATCTAGAGGACATCCAACGTTTGGATCATCCTGGTACCGCTCGCAGAATCGGTCCCACGGCAAAACCCGACTGGAATCCCCAACGGAATTATCCATCGGAAGTCCAAACCAACACACATCTATTGGCCAGAGATCAAACAATTCACACACAACATGCTACAAGCATGTCACACAATCAAGTAATAATGCATGAAAACATATAATCACACAATGTCCAATGACACAAAATCCAACCACAACCTTCCACTAGGTGTGGTGGAGCACACAAGGGACTAAACCCAAGTTCCAAAGGTTACCTCAACACCGAGGCAATGCTTCATACGTAAGCTCCAAGCTTAATCCGCTCCCATAGCGTCCAAGAGAGGCAACCTATATGATCAACAACATGGTCATCAAGACCATTTCCACAACAACCATTGACTTTCAAAGTAACCATACATTTTACATTCTTCCAATTCCACCTCAACATACTAACCTACCATCCATTTAAACACCACTTCCTATCATACAATCTCATCTACACACTTTTACATCATTTTTCCTCCAAACCCCTTTATGGTTCAAATTCTTCAAAGGATGGTACTACAAGGTTTTCAATTCAATTTTAACATTCATACTCATTATATATTACAACATCATACAATTACTTATCAATCCATTTCTTACACAATTCAATTGTCACAAATCTTAGGCATCATGCAAAAATCCTAAGTTATGAGCATTTTTCACCAATAATTTTTATTGCATTTCTAGCTCAAATACATCATCCTAAGACATAATCATCTAATGCACATTTTCCATTTGAGCTCTCTAACTACACAAATCATCCAAACAAAGTCTAGGGCACCAAACATAAATCTCATGAATCAATTCATGGACATGTAAGGAAACTTACTCAAAATGTGGGTATAAGGCTCCTCCGCATCATATCCAACCATTGAAGCATCAATCACCACCAAGAACACAAATCTAAGGAAATGGGCCGCGACATTGGGAAGGGTTTTTCTCAAAATCAAGAGGGATTCAAGGTTTAAGAACACTACCAATGAGTTTAGAAGGTGATTTGCAATCGATTTCATGACAAATTTCACTTGATTCGGTTAAGATTTGGTGAAGTTACAAGAAATGGGAGCTTTTGAGCTCTTTGGCCATGGAGGGAGGGAGGGGCTTCACGGGAAGGAAGGGGAGAATGGAGAGAGAAATGCTATGCAATTGTGACTTTTAAGTCACTTGAACCATAGGGGGTTCCACATGCGATTCAACTTTAATCCAATCATCAATTTCAACCACAAATTCATAACCTACGTATTTTTCTGGTCCATGACATATTTTTGTTTCCTAAAAAATACTGATAAAATTTCACTCTTATCGGTACATTTATACCGCAGTATTTTTACACCGGGAAAATCACTATTCATCAAAATTTTCAAAACTTGCCTATCCACTCAATTTTTCGTCCTGAATCCTTATCCGGCATTATTTTTGTCATTTGAGATCCCCAACTCCATTTTTCATGCCTCGGTTTACATTTTTGGCAATTTACCATTTTGCCCTTGGTACTCACTTTGACCCCAATTTCAGGATTTTCACTAATCCTTCTCTTTTAACCCACATTTTACAAAATAACTTCACATTTAAATTTACGAGGTGTTATATTCACCCCACCTTTTTGGAATTTTTTCCGCAAAATCAACTATACACATAGACTAACTCAGGATAAAGCCGGAGAATCTCAGTCTCCCGTCCCCAAGTAGCTTCATTAGGTGTGCGGGCTTCTCACTAAATGTTTACATTACAATCTTTTGGCTTTTCAGCCTCTTTTCACGATGACCTTGCATTTCAAAGGCCCAATGGGAGACTTCAAGTCCTCCCCAATTTCAATATCATCCGGTGACACCACATGTGAACAACCGGAGCGCACCTCGCAGTTGCGCACTTTCTCTGCTTTACGAAGCCAATTGTTTTTCACAAGTGAGGCTACCTAGCATAAATAGCCCATAATTTCTCTTGGCAGGTTTTTCTACCTAGTTAACGTATCAATAACTATACCCATAGGGTCATATCACGTTCTGTTCAATCTGTGCCACACCGGCAACTATCACTTTCTGACACATTACAGGCACAATTATCCTTATCTGAGCTTTATTTCTACGGAGTATGTATTCTCGTCATCAATTATTTCCACATTTCTTATTCAACATTAAACACTATTATGGAATCTCAACAGCCCCTCAGTGCAATTCACCGAGTCTGTCATCCAGTTCACACTCACTGCACATTCCTCTTCTGAGGGAATAATCCCCACTTATGGCTTTTAGCCACAGGTTGTATATACATATACTTTTCTCATGTTTATAACTTACAACGCGCAATTTCATTTCTACCCTTTATCTTAAAATAAGCACCATCTTTGTGCTCCACTGTCAATCTAACCTTACAGGTTCACCAACTTTCACCAAAACACAATGGCGAATCACTTCCTCAAGGCATTTAACTGGTACCTAATGGACCACACATTACCATAATTAAATCACATTGGCCATTTCAAAGCCTTCAATAACAACACACTCATGAATTTCTATATATTATATCATACTTACCTTGATTTCTCACATTAAAGGCAACATGCCCAAGATTTCCACTAACACTTTTCTTTAATTACCGTTCCATACTCATGTTATCAATTCCACATGTGTTTCATTCTATACACATCACCTTCATCATCATTTCATTCAACCAGTATGTATCATTCCAAGGTCACATATCATCTCTCTCATACCTGTCCCATCATATAGGGATTTTCAAAGCCTATTTATCATGCCACAATGAACTAAATCCATCACTGTCATTACTTTCATAATTTCATATCGGCTGGTATACAAGTCTCTCGGACTATTCAAAGTACTACTAGCACACTCAATCATATATCTTGGTACCTAGCCAAGAACAACATCAACATTGTGTATTTTCAACACATCTCTCACTATAATTTGCATCTATACAACTCCATCAGTAACTCTACCACCAGGGCAGAGATATCAACCTTTTATTTCACCAAATACCATTCTATTTAACAGCTAGTACCACACCTTCTTACTTGACTACATCACAATTAATCACTTATAAAAAAAAACCATTGGCCACCAACTTAGCTTAACATCTCGCCATCATAAGCCTTCCCAGAAGACCTTGACTCGATCCATCAGTACTAATCAATTCTCCATTCCCTTCACATAGGGTGATAATCCAACGATTCATTTCACCATTTTCGTAAAACCACAATTCCATACTACCACACTTGGTATACACACCTGCACATCTCCAAGTGCTCATATTCATAATTCAAACGACCATCTCATGGCACCTCACATTTTTAATCCTATTTGACATACTACTGTTCACTTACAGTTATCCAAATTCACCTCTTGCGTTCCTCACAAGATACAATCCTCTGATGCAATGGGTAAAAACATCCTTAGGTTTAACCCCTCGAGCTCTTGTTGTCCTAAGGGCCCCAGGTGTAATGCCCCACCAATCAGAGAATCTGTCCTTATAATTCATGCAAGAAGAGGTAACATGCAATCGGCTGCACTAACAGTCCCACTAACACGAGGTACTACCTCACACCATATTACTTATACAAAATAATAATAATCTTCGGAAACATAATCCATACGGAGATAGCCATACACTCCGGGCATATAAGCCACGTAGAGATAAACAAATTCACATCACATCCGTATATAACGGCAAAAGAGTTTTATATAGATACATAATGGTATACTAGTTATATCTTATTTTTGCACCATCCACTATGACTTTCCAAATATGGTTCTTTTCTCAACAGTCTACTCATTTAACTTGACTAGTCATTAGTCTTAGTCCATAACATAATCATCACCACATGATTCCAACATCTTTCTCATACTTTGGCACACACTTTTCAACTCTTAATAGTGCCCATGCTCGGTACAATTCTAATCCGTCGTCCATCATGACTCATAGCAACTATACTCAACACCGTAGAAGATCCACTTCATTAAAACAACATCACTTTTTTTTAAATATTTCACTATGACACCAAGAGTGCCCTCACTTACCAGTCCATGCATTCAGCGCATCAGGACCACCAGATAAATCTCAACTTCGAGCGGTGCTCGCCTGGGACTTCCAAGAGCAACACCTCTTAGGATTCAATCCACAAGGGAAACCCAGGACAATCATAATTGTCACATTATTAACAATATGTGTGCCATGGTATAACTTGCACACCGGGACTCCATCATGAATCCCATACCATACTGGGCATCCAATGA
>JAVKPL010001857.1:0-17569 GCA_032173675.1 Gastrolobium villosum | reverse complement strand
ATTAAAAAGATTTTCAAAATAATATTAAATTAATTAATATAGACCAACTAGTAGAATGTTAGAAATTTTATTTTATGGGCAATATTAATTAATTAGTTTTGTATTTTAATATTAATTGGGTTAATGGATATTCCAATATAAACATTGTAACTAAGCCCATTGCGATCACATTTGATTGGGCTTCTGGCATCTGATATTATTGGGCCTAGTTGGGCAGCAATAGGCTTTAGTGTGACCCTGGTTTTCCATTATGGATGGACCCATGGGCACAGATGGGCATAGACTCTTCTCTGGGTTATGAGCTAGGTCCTCTCTCTAGCCTATTTATACTGGAGTTAAACTCCATAAGCCATCAAGCTCCCATCGTTGAGGCTGCCTTTATCGAAATAGGTGATAGAGAGGAAGATCTGGCATGTAGTCCCTTCTTTCTTTTGGCTTTGTGATGATCCAATAAGGTACACATAATCCCAATTTTGATTTCATATTGTTTGGTATTTTATAATGATATACATGATTCAAGGTTAAAATATTTCTATGATAATATACTAGGAGGAGATCTGTATCCTCACATTCAATAACCTCAAATATTAAATTATTAAAATTATTAATTAATCCATTATTATAATTATTAAAGATAATAATTCTAGAAGTTAACGATTATCGATTTAACTTAGATTTGCATTAATGTATAGTAAATAATTACTATTATTAATTGTTTAAATAAATTGATGGAAAATTGTGTAAATCAATTATAATCAATATAAATATTGTAACTAAGCCTATTGCGATCACATTTGATTGGGCTTCCGGCATCTGATGTTATTGGGCATAGTTGGACAGTAATAGGCTCTTGTATGACGCTGGTTTTCCATGATGGGTGGACCCATGGGCACAGATGGGCACAGACTCTTCTCTGGGTTATTAGCTAGGTCCTCTCTCTAGCCTATTTATACTGGAGTTAAACTCCATAAGCCATCATGCTCTCATCGCTGAGGCTGCCTTAATCGAAATAGGTGATAGAGAGGAAGATCTGGCATGTAGTCCCTTCTTTCTTTTGGCTTTGTGATGATCCAATAAGGTACGCATAATCCCAATTTTGATTTCATATTGTTTGGTATTTTATAATGATATACATGATTCAAGGTTAAATTTTTTCTATGATAATATACTAGGAGGAGATCCGTATCCTCACATTCAATAACCTCAAATATTAAATTATTAAAATTATTAATTAATACATTATTATAATTGTTAAAGATAATAATTCTAGTAGTTAACGATTATCGATTTAACTTAGATTTGCATTAATATATAGTAAATAATTACTATTATTAATTGTTTAAATCAATTGATGGAAAATTGTGTAAATCAATTATAATAAATTAATAATTTTACACAAAATTTCCTTAAATAGATTTTCATAAAATATCCATTATAGACAGCTGCTACATTAGCAATAAGAAAATCAATTCCTTTAGCAGTGGGAAATTTCAAAATATTCATAAAATATGTTCCACTATTTATAATATTTATTTTCCTCTTGATTTTTAGCGCCAGAAGCAAAAATCCGATCATATGATTGGTCCTCTCTTTCTTCACCTTGTATAAAAATATATCATGTTCATGTTGTGTCATCTTTTGTGTCAACATGGATCTGTATAAGATCAAACACCAGTCATTACATACAACAGAAGGCTTTTTAGATTCTAGAGTGAAGATTTTGCATAAGCTTATAACTCTTCCAAATGCAATACAAGAAAAAAAAAAGTAAATCAAGATTAAAACTAATTAAACGGATATTACAAAGAAAGATGCAAACATTTTGACAAAATAAAAACCAAGATTTTTTTCAAGAATGACAACCTCTAAAGCTAATTAAAAGGAAACCATACGAATCCACGGGACAGAGCAATACTCTCCAAAAATCCCAGACAGCTTACTCCAAAGAAAAGTAACTGAACTAGAACAATACAAAAATTTAAGAGACAAGCTAGCCACAAGCTCTGAAACAAAGACCAAGAATGCATAAATAGCGTACGTTATGTTTACTTAATCATTCCTAGACAAGACACTGCATCTACATAAAGGACATGTATTGCGAATCGTTAGCCACTTTGTGATGCAATCGCGATGAAACACGTGTGAGCAAGGCAAGCCAATTGCTCTTGACCCAATATCCGTGAGACAAATAGAACAATCTGTGATGGAAGAAGAACGGATATTGCTGCTTTGAATGTTGTGGTTGTAACCTAACTCACCACGAGATCGGACATTGCTATTTAGCATGGTTTCGATGTAACCCAATTCCCTACGAGATCGGCGATTGTTGCTTTGCATGTTATGGTAGTGAGCCAACTCACGAAGATGTCGGATATTGCTTGTTTGTATGTTTTGGTAGTAACCCAACTCACCACGAGAACGGATATTGCTTCTTTGCGTGTTGTGGTTGTAACCCAATTGGGCACCTGATCGGATATTGCTTCTTTGCATGTTTTGGTTGTGACCCAATTGCGCACGAGATTGGATATTGTTTCTTTGCACGTTGTGGTTGTAACCCAATTGCGCACGAGATCGGATATTACTTCTTTGCACGTCTTGGTTGTAACCCGATTGCGCACGAGAACGGACATTGTTTCTTTGCATGTTTTGGTTGTGACCGAATTGCGCACGAGATTGGATATTGCCTATTTGCATGTTGTGGTTGTAACCCAATTGCGCACGAGATTGGACATTGCTTCTTTGCATGTTCAGGTTGAATGAATTTAAGCCCAAAACGTCATCGTCCGTAAGCATCTTCTCACATTGAGCTTTCAAAACCAGAATCTCTATTATATACAAAAAGAAAAAAACTAGAGTCACTATTAAGAAAAAAGCAACCATTCTTGGCAAACTGTAACAGCCCGTTGTACACCGGTATTGTTAACATTGATTATGATATTAAGCGCAGTTACAATCACAGTGATTAGGTTAATTAAATTACGGGCAAATTTTTCTTTTAACATATTCCTTTTCTTTCATCAATACATTTTCCGTAATCAATTAAAACCACACTATAATTGTAAATGCAAGTTGCGGAATCATACATTAAACTAACATCATAAACCTTCCTTTTATTTCAATTCATTTAGACTTACCATCTTACGCTCACATCTTACCAAGTTATAGTCCTTTACGTTGTCTACGCGTGGTTTCAAACCACGTACCATTTGCAGTTCTACCCATCAAGTTAAGCCCCTTTCTTTTAGTCTAGAAAAAACTGAATTTTCGAAAATTACACTGTGGTAATCGATTACCAGTGGGTGGTAATCGATTACCACCTGTCAAAAATGAGGCAGTAGCCAATTTTCTCAATCCTCTGTTCTGGTAATCGATTACCAACTTTGGGTAATCGATTACCTCACATGGTAATCGATTACCAAAGGCTAGTAATCGATTACCAGTGAAGACAGTAGCCAATTTTTCGTCCCCTGTTGCATGGTAATCGATTACCATGCCTTGGGTAATCGATTACTATGCAGCAAAATGACAGATTACAGCATTTAAAGCCCCCAAAAAGGGTGTGTAATCCATCCCTAACCCCTTGGTACTCCACATAACACATAATCATGTCCTAATGTTGGCTCTAGGCCCTTCCATCATGCATTTTCCTTAGATTAAACATCATTTACAACATCCTCAAAATAATGGCCATTTACATGCAAATATGGACCATTTTACAACATTACTCATCAAGACTTCAAGGCTATGAATGTGGCAATGGACAAGTCCCATGCTCACTCAAAATATACAGTTATCCAAGCCATGAATAATAAAACATAAACAAGACTTAGCATATGACCATGAACACTAACAAAAGCATGGAAATGACATCATGCAATATGTTCATGACCTAAGTCTCAAAATACTAATGGTATGCTATGTGCACTCCATAAACTCCTCCAAAAGGTCATGCAATCCAATGCACCGCATGCCAATCCAACGTCCACTATACGGGCTTCTTGCCCGAAGCTCCTCCCGGCTCATAGTGACCTGAAATGTGGTCCCCCAAACACGGGGTGAGATATACGGATATATCTCAGTAAACCAATGGAGCTAGAGGCTCTCTCCACTCCATGGCTCACTAAAATGTATCAAAATGACATAATATGATATGCAAGTAAAACAATATCACCATCCACCTGGAGACACCCAAGAACATCCACTCATGGATTCATGTTCAAGGACTCCATCATATAACTCCCGAGACAGTCCTGGCGCCTCTCCCGTGGTTGAGACGACTCCATGGCAATACCCAACCGGAACTCCTCATGAGCCCTATCCGGCGGACGTCCCCCGCTTGGATCATCCTGATGTCGCTCCCAGAGTCAACACCATGGCATTCCAACTGGCATTCTCCCGTAGGACGAACCCAGCGGATGTCCAAACCAACACACGTCAACTGGCCAGTGACCAAACAATTTTCACACAATACAAGCAATATGCATACAAGCACACAATCACATCATGTCATAACCACATAATCCAACCACAACCTTCCTCTAGGTGTGGTGGAGCACACTAGGGATTAAACCCAAGTTCCAAGAGTTTACCTCAATACTTAGCAACACCGTTCCAAACGTATGCTCCCAATTAACTTTTCACAATTCCGTCCGTGTGAGGCACCCTACAACAATCATCAAGTCCAAATTACACCAAAACTCATTTTTCATGAAATTTCCTCAAATTCGCCTAAGTTAAAAACCTATATTTTTCACCAAAATTTAACATAGCATTTCTAGCTTACAAACATGATTCTAAGGCCTTTTCATCTAATAGCATTTTTCCATTTGGGCTCTCTATCATCACACATCTAAAATCAAAGGTTTGAACACAAATTCATAGATCTAAGAAATCAACCATCAAAAGACCACAAATATACTTACAATGTGTTGTATGATCACCACCAAGGCTTCACTAAACCATTTGAAGATCAAAACTCCAAGAAATCTCCAAAAACACTAATGGGTCGAATCTGAGTTGCTCAAAAACGCGGCCAAGGAGGTGGATTCAAGGCTTCTAAGTGCTACCAATGGCTTTGGAAGGTTGCTTACGATAGATTTCAACACCAAAATCAAGCGATTCGGTGGAGAAACGAAGAAATGGGAAGAAATGGAGAAAATGGTGACTTTGGCTTCTTTTCCTCACAGTGAGCGCACGGATGAAGTGGAGAAGAAAAGAAGGAAAGAAGGAAAGAAAAAGAGGGTGGGGCCAAGTGACTTCGTTCACACGGGTCACACACGCGATCTAACTTTTACTCCGATAAAATTTCTGATCATAAATCCTTAATCTAAATATTTTTCCAGTCCACGACGTATTTTTACTTCTCCAAAATCTTGATAAAAATTTCACACCTATTGGTACACTCACACCACAGTATTTTAACACTAAAAAAATCACTATTCATCAATTTTTCCCAAATTTGCCTATTCACTCAATTTTTCGCCCTGATTCCATTTCCAGTGTTATTTTTGTCATATGAAATCTCTAACTCAATATTTCAGCCTCATAACACACGGTTGGCAATTTACCATTTTGCCCTTTTGCCCCTTTTGGCCATAAACCTTGGATTTTCACTAATCCACCAACTTTCATTTCACAATATAATATAAAAATAAACATTTAAATATTTGAGGTGTTATATTCACCCCACCTTTTTGAAATTTTGTCCGCAAAATTAAATCATACCTGCTCGCTAACTCAGGATACAGCCGGAGAATCTCGTCCTCCCGTTCCCAAGTAGCCTCCCCAGGTGTGCGGCCTTCCCACTGAATCTTCAGCATGGGAATCACTTTACTTCTCAATCGTTTTTCACTGCGATCCAATACTGCAATAGGACCAACGGGAGTCTTCAAGTTCTCCCTGATTTCAATATTATCCGGCATCACCACATGTGATTCGTCCGGGACATAACGTCGCAACTGCGACACATGAAACACATCATGTAAATTAGACAACTGTGGGGGTAAGGCAAGCTGATAGGCCACCAATCCTACTCTTTTCATGATCTGATACGGCCCAATGAACCGTGGACTCAGCTTCCTCACACCCAACGCACGGCCAACACCGGTGACCGGCGACAAACGTACAAAAACATGGTCACCTTCCTCAAATTCCAGCGGTCTATGCTTATTGTCATAATAGCTCTTCTGCCGATTCTGTGCCTGTTTCAATTTTTCTCTGATCATTTCAATTTGCACTGTCGTTTCCTGCACAAAATCCGGACCAAACCTTTCTTTATCGCCTACCTCAGTCCAACAAGTGGGCGTACGACACCTCCTGCCATACAAAACCTCATATGGTGCCATACCCAGACTGGAATGAAAACTGTTATTATAAGAAAATTCCACCAATGGTAAGTACTTATCCCAAGCATTGCCCTGTTCCAGTGTGTAAGCTCTCAGCATATCCTCAAGTGTTTGTATGGTCCTCTCAGTCTGACCATCAGTCTGCGGGTGATAAGTAGTGCTCAGTCGAAGCTGAGTGCCAAAAGCCTGCTGCAAAGCTCCCCAAAATCGTGAAGTAAACTTCGGGTCCCGATCACTCACAATGCTAATCGGTATCCCATGGAGCCTAACAATCTCCTTTACATACAGTGAAGCCAACTTCTCTGTGGTGAAATCCACTCGTACTGGTAGAAAATGTGCAGACTTCGTAAGTCGGTCCACAATAACCCAAATCGAATCATAACCAGCTTGAGTTCGCGGCAATCCAACAACAAAATCCATTGAAATACTCTCCCATTTCCATTCAGGTATATCCAGCGGCTGAAGTAATCCAGCAGGTTTCTGATGCTCTATTTTCACTTTCTGACAAACCAAGCACTTAGACACGTACTCGGCAACATCCCTTTTCATCCCAGGCCACCAGAACTTAACTTTCAAATCTTGGTACATTTTTGTGGCACCTGGGTGGATAGCATATTGACCCTTATGGGCCTCAGTCATAACTTCCTCTGCAAGTTCCTTGGGCACAACAATCCTGCCCTGATATAATAATAACCCTTGTTCATTAACAGATATGCCACTCTGGCCTTTCAAATACTTTATACTTTCATTGCGAATCTGAGTCTCTTTAATTTTCTCGTGCAGCTCGTTCTCAATCCGAGTCAACTCCATATCACACATTCTTCCTGCAAAGAAATCCGTTATTTTCATGTCACGGAATTGCTCAATCACTTCATTGTCCCACATCATCATATGAGATAAGTTAACAGACTTCCTACTCAATGCATCGGCCACAACATTGGCCTTTCCCGGGTGGTATTTCAGTTCAAAGTCATAATCTTTTAAAAATTCAACCCATCTACGCTGCCTCATATTCAGCTCCTTCTAATCAAATAAATATTTCAAGCTTTTATGGTCGCTGAACACAGCAAACTTCATCCCATACAGAAAGTGCCTCCAAATTTTCAAGGCAAAAACAATAGCAGCAAGTTCCAAGTCGTGCGTCGGATAATTTTCTTCATGTGGCCTTAACTGCCTAGACGCATAAGCAATCACTTTTCCTTCCTGCATCAGTACGCTCCCTAAACCTTTCTTAGAAGCATCACAATATAATACAAACTCACCCTCCGGATCAGGTAGAGTCAACACCGGAGCAGTGGTCAATTTCTCTTTCAGTAGCAGAAAACAGTCCTCACATTCCTGGGTCCACACAAAAGGAGTATCCTTTCGTGTCAATCGGGTCAACGGTAGAACCATTGCAGAAAACCCCTTAATAAACCGGCGATAATAGCCAGCAAGCCCCAGAAAACTTCTAATCTCAGTCACAGTCTTAGGTCGTTCCCAGTCACTCACCGCTTCAATCTTGCTTGGATCCACTGCAACACCACTTGCAGAAATAACATGACCCAAAAATTGCACCTCAGACAACCAGAATTCACACTTAGACGGTTTAGCATATAACTTCTTATCTTTTAACACCTGCAACACAGTCCTCAAATGGTCAACGTGCTCCTCCTTACTCTTAGAGTAGATCAAAATGTCATCAATAAAAACAATCACAAACTGGTCCAAAAACGGTTTGAAAATGCGGTTCATATAGTCCATGAACACCGCCGGGGCATTAGTAAGCCCGAAAGTATAACACCTCAAATATTTAAATGTGTATTTTAATATTATATTGTAAAATGAAAGTTGGTGGATTAGTGAAAAATCCAAGGATTATGGCCAAAAAGGGCAAAATTGTAATTTGCCAACCGTGTGTTAGGAGGCTTAAATATTGAGTTAGAGATTTCAAATGACAAAAGTAATGCTGGAAATGGAATCAGGGCGGAAAATTGAGTGAATAGGCAAATTTGGGAAAAATTGATGAATAGTGATTTTTAAGTGTTAAAATACTGAGTTGTGAGGGTACCGATAGGTGTGAAATTTTTGTCATTATTTTGGAGAAATAAAAATATGTCATGGACTGGAAAAATATTTAGATTAAGGATTTGTGATCAGAAATTTTATCGGAGTTAAAGTTAGATCGCGTGTGGGACCCGTGTGACCGAAGTCACTTGGCCCCACCTCCTTTTCTTTCCTTCTTTCTCTCTTTTCCTCTCATCTCTCTCGCGCGCTCACAGGGACAAGAAGAGCCATTTCCACCATTTTCTTCCCATTTCACCATTTCTTCGTTTCTCCACCGAATCGCTTGATTTTGGTGTTGAAATCTATCGTAAACAACCTTCCAAAGCCATTGGTAGCACTTAGAAGCCTTGAATCAATCTCTTTGGCCGCGTTTTGAGCAAGAACAGATCCGACCCATTGAAGATTTTTGAGATTTCTTGGAGTTTTGAGCTTCAAATGGTTTAGTGAAGCCTTGGTGGTGATCATACTACCCATTGTAAGTATATTTGTGGTCTTTTGATAGTTGATTTCTTAGATCTATGAATATGTGTTCAAAGCTTTGATTTTAGATGTGTGATGATAGAGAGCCCAAATGAAAAAATGCTATTAGATGAAAAGGCCTTAGAATCATGTTTGTAAGCTAGAAATGCTATGTTAAATTTTGGTGAAAAATCTAGGTTTTTAACTTAGAGAATTTTGAGGAATTTTGATGAAAAATGAGTTTTGTGTAATTGGGATTTGATGATTGTTGTAGGGTGCCTCACACGGTTGGATTTGAGAAAAGTTGAATTGGAGCATACGTTTGGAACGGTGTTGCTCGTGTTAAGGTAAACTCTTGGAACTTGGGTTTGATCCCTAGTGTGCTCCACCACACCTAGTGGAAGGTAGTGGTTGGATGATGTGGTTATGACATGTTGTGATTGTGTGCTTGTATGCATATTGCTTGTGTTTTGTGAAAATTGTTTGGTCACTGGCCAGTTGACGTGTGTTGGGTTTGGACATCCGCTGGATCATTTCGTGACGGAGTGCCAGTTGGACTGCCATGGGGTCGACTCTGGGAGCGACTCCAGGATGAGCCAAACGTGGGACATCCGCCGGATAGGTCTCTTGAGGAGTTCCGGTTGGGCTGCCATGGAGTTTTCTCAACCATGGGAGAAGCTCTAGGATTGTCTCGGGAGTTATATGATGGAGCCCTTGAACGTGAATCCATGAGTGGATGTGCTTGGGTTGTCTCCAGTTGGATGGTGATATTGCTTTACTTGCACATTACTTTATGTCATATTTGTACATTTTAGTGAGCCATGGAGTGGAGAGAGCCTCTAGCTCCATTGGTTTACTGAGATATATCCGTATATCTCACCCCGTGTTTGGGGGACCACATTTCAGGTCACTATGAGCCGGGAGGAGCTTCGGGCAAGAAGCCCGTATAGTGGACGTTGGATTGGCATGCGGTACATTGGGATTGCATGGCTTTTTGGAGGAGTTTATGGAGTGCACATAGCATACCATTAGTATTTTGAGACTTAGGTCATGAACATATTGCATGATGTCATTTTCCATGCTTTTGTTAGTGTTCATGGTCATATGCTAAGTCTTGTTATGTTTTATTATTCATGGCTTGGATAACTGTATATTTTGAGTGAGCATGGGACTTGTCCATTGCCACATTCATAGCCTTGAAGTCTTGATGTGTAATGTTGTAAAATGGTCCATATTTGCATGTAAATGGCCATTATTTTGAGAATGTTGTAAATGATGTTTAACTTAAGGAAATTGAATGATGGAAGGGCCTAGAGCCAACATTAGGGCATGATTATGTGTTATGTGGAGTACCAAGGGGTTAGGGATGGATTACACACCCTTTTTGGGGCTCAAAACTGCTGTAATCTGTCATTTTGCTGCATAGTAATCGATTACCCAAGCATGGTAATCGATTACCATGCAACAGGGGACGAAAAATTAGCTACTGTCTGCACTGGTAATCGATTACCAAGAGTTGGTAATCGATTACCAGAACAGAGGAATTGAAAAATTGGCTACTGCCTCATTTTTGACAGGTGGTAATCGATTACCACCCACTGGTAATCGATTACCACAGTGCAAATTTTGAAAATTAAGGTTTTTCTAGACTAAAATGAATGGGCTTAACTTGATGGGTAGAACTCCAAATGATACGTGGTTTGAAACCACGCGTAGACAACGTAAAGGACTACAACTTGGTAAAATATGAGAGTAAGATGGTGAGTTTAAATGAATTGAATAAAAAGGAGAATGAATGATGTTAGTAAAGATGTATGCTTCCGCAATTGCATTTACAATTATAGTGTGGTTTTAATTGATTACGGAAAATGTTTTGATATAAAAGAAAGGAATATGTAAAAAGAAAAATTTTCCCGTAATTTAATTAACCTAATCACTGTGATTGTAACTGCGCTTAATATCATAATCAATGTTAACAATACCGGTGTACAACGGGCTGTTACAGAAAGGAATCACTTGATACTCAAAATGTCCATATCTGGATCGGAAAGCTGTTTTAGGTACATCCTCCGGTTTAATCCGAATCTGGTGATATCCGGACCGGAGATCAATCTTTGAAAATACACAGGCACCCCTCAACTGATCTAGTAAATCATCAATACGCGGTAATGGGTACCGGTTCTTAATAGTCACTTTATTTAGCTGTCGGTAGTCAGTGCACAGTCTCATGCTACCATCCTTTTTCTTTACAAATATCACCGGTGCTCCCCACGGAGACACACTCGGCCTAATAAAATTCTTCGCAGATAATTCTTCACTGTGTTTCTTCAATTCAACCAACTCAAGTGGCGACATCTGGTATGGAGCCAAGGAGATCGGCCCCACACCAGGCAATAAATCAATCGAGAATTCAATCTCTCTCTCAGGCGGGAATTCCGGTATCTCATCCGGAAATACATCTTCAAACTCATTAACAATTGGGATAGTAGAAATCTCTTCCTTTTTATCACCCACCAATCCGCCCAACAAGACATAACCCAAATCTTCAGCCTTCAAGGCTTTCACAGTTTGACTGACAGACAAATATAAAGACGGACAAACAGACGGCCTCTCGTGAGATAGCAACAACCTTTTTCCGCAGCAATCAATCATTGCGCAGTTCCGAGACAACCAATCCATCCCCAAAATCAAATTGACAGAGGCCAGGGGTAAAATAATTAAATCAATGGTGTAACCCCTACCTAAATAAGTGAACTTCACATCTTCACAAATCCAAGACGATTCACTAACCTCTCCTGCAGCGGTAGTAATACGCATCGGAGGAACCATCCGTGTTACCTTTAAGTCCAGCGCCTTAGCCACATAGTCCGCCACAAATGAATGTGTTGCTCCCGAATCAAACAACACAGATAAATCAACATTAGAGAGAAAAATTATACCTTTAACCAAATTCGGAGCCTTTTCAGTACGCTGCGCATTAGTAGTATAAACTCGTCCCACAGTAGGAACAACAGCAGTAGGAGCAGCAGTAGTAGTAGTAGCTGGCGGCAAGGCCTGCAGATTCGCAGCCTGCCCCGACGAAGATGGACAATTTCTAGCAAAGTGGCCATTCCGACCACATTTATAACAAGCCGACGGATCAGCACCACACACACCTTTGTGGTATTTACCACACTTCCCACATTGTGGGGTAAAATATCTGTTCGAAGCACCACCACCACCAGTATTTCCACCCCTCTTGAACTGACCAGGAGGCTGCCTCACCTGCAACCCCCTACCTCTATTATTATTATTAAAACCTCCTCTGTTAGTATTCCCAGAAGGACCAGGTGTCCTCTTAACATCTTGCTCTTTTGTCGAATCAGATTTCGGATACCTCCCATAAACAGTCTCGACCCTCTTACATTGGGTCACCAAATCAGCAAAGTTCCTCACCGCAGTATTAGACATCCTCTTTGCAATCTTCTCACTCAGCCCTCTTTGGAATTTAGCTGACAAGAACTCAGGAGTAGGTAGAGTACCTCCATAATTAGCAAACTTGACAAGTTCATTAAATTTCGCCACATAGGGATCCACAGTCATAACTCCCTGTACCAGATTATCGAATTCACCTTGCTTTGCCTCCCGAACATCGCGGGGAAAATATTCTTCATGAAATAATCCTTCAAACATAGTCCAAGTAAGAACCTCACCCTGAATAACAAATGGGCGAGACACATTGTCCCACCACTCTTGGGCATCACCCTCCAGCATATAAACAGAATACAATAACTTCTGCGGATCTTGGCATCTCATCACTTGGAAAATCTTATCCATGCCCCTCAACCAAGCAGTGACCTCCTTTGGGTCCCTTGACCCCAGAAATGCGGGTGGCTTATGTTTCCTAAAAGATATGAGCCTACGCTCATCGTCAGCATTATCAAGCACCTGCCCAGCAGCCCCAGTAGATTGGGCAACAGATGATGGATCAGGAACATAGCTAGGGTCAGTAGTAGTATGATGACTAGCCTCACCAGTGTGGTGACTAGCCCCACTCTCCCCCTGTTGAGGAGTAACAGATGGTGTCGGTGTAGGAGTCACCGTAGCCGTATGTGGAGGTGTATTATCCCTCCTAGGACGACCTCTATCCGCCCTCATCTCAGCCATAAAGGCCTGCATCATATCCTGATTAGCTTTCATCAGGTTCTCAGTCATATTTCTATTTGCAGCCGTCTCCGCCTGCAGAGCATTCAGTACTGCAGTGGCCGGATCCGGTGGCAAAGGACCTGCACCACGTGCCCCACGGCGACCTCGTGCCCTACTCATGATATCTGTACATGTAACACAAAGGAATGAGTTGATCAGACCCACACTGAGGAATCACATATACATTAATCATAAATAGTTCACAGATAGCTATGGCACACAAGATACAAACACACAAACAATCAGAGTTCCCTAAACAAAACTGCTCTGATACCATAAAATGTAACAGCCCGTTGTACACCGGTATTGTTAACATTGATTATGATATTAAGCGCAGTTACAATCACAGTGATTAGGTTAATTAAATTACGGGCAAATTTTTCTTTTAACATATTCCTTTTCTTTCATCAATACATTTTCCGTAATCAATTAAAACCACACTATAATTGTAAATGCAAGTTGCGGAATCATACATTAAACTAACATCATAAACCTTCCTTTTATTTCAATTCATTTAGACTTACCATCTTACGCTCACATCTTACCAAGTTATAGTCCTTTACGTTGTCTACGCGTGGTTTCAAACCACGTACCATTTGGAGTTCTACCCATCAAGTTAAGCCCCTTTCTTTTAGTCTAGAAAAAACTGAATTTTCGAAAATTACACTGTGGTAATCGATTACCAGTGGGTGGTAATCGATTACCACCGGTCAAAAATGAGGCAGTAGCCAATTTTCTCAATCCTCTGTTCTGGTAATCGATTACCAACTTTGGGTAATCGATTACCTCACATGGTAATCGATTACCAAAGGCCAGTAATCGATTAACAGTGAAGACAGTAGCCAATTTTTCGTCCCCTGTTGCATGGTAATCGATTACCATGCCTTGGGTAATCGATTACTATGCAGCAAAATGACAGATTACAGCATTTAAAGCCCCCAAAAAGGGTGTGTAATCCATCCCTAACCCCTTGGTACTCCACATAACACATAATCATGTCCTAATGTTGGCTCTAGGCCCTTCCATCATGCATTTTCCTTAGATTAAACATCATTTACAACATCCTCAAAATAATGGCCATTTACATGCAAATATGGACCATTTTACAACATTACTCATCAAGACTTCAAGGCTATGAATGTGGCAATGGACAAGTCCCATGCTCACTCAAAATATACAGTTATCCAAGCCATGAATAATAAAACATAAACAAGACTTAGCATTTGACCATGAACACTAACAAAAGCATGGAAATGACATCATGCAATATGTTCATGACCTAAGTCTCAAAATACTAATGGTATGCTATGTGCACTCCATAAACTCCTCCAAAAGGTCATGCAATCCAATGCACCGCATGCCAATCCAACGTCCACTATACGGGCTTCTCGCCCGAAGCTCCTCCCGGCTCATAGTGACCTGAAATGTGGTCCCCCAAACACGGGGTGAGATATACGGATATATCTCAGTAAACCAATGGAGCTAGAGGCTCTCTCCACTCCATGGCTCACTAAAATGTATCAAAATGACATAATATGATATGCAAGTAAAACAATATCACCATCCACCTGGAGACACCCAAGAACATCCACTCATGGATTCATGTTCAAGGACTCCATCATATAACTCCCGAGACAGTCCTGGCGCCTCTCCCATGGTTGAGACGACTCCATGGCAATACCCAACCGGAACTCCTCATGAGCCCTATCCGGCGGACGTCCCCCGCTTGGATCATCTTGATGTCGCTCCCAGAGTCAACACCATGGCATTCCAACTGGCATTCTCCCGTAGGACGAACCCAGCGGATGTCCAAACCAACACACGTCAACTGGCCAGTGACCAAACAATTTTCACACAATACAAGCAATATGCATACAAGCACACAATCACATCATGTCATAACCACATAATCCAACCACAACCTTCCTCTAGGTGTGGTGGAGCTCACTAGGGATTAAACCCAAGTTCCAAGAGTTTACCTCAATACTTAGCAACACCGTTCCAAACATATGCTCCCAATTAACTTTTCACAATTCCGTCCGTGTGAGGCACCCTACAACAATCATCAAGTCCAAATTACACCAAAACTCATTTTTCATGAAATTTCCTCAAATTCGCCTAAGTTAAAAACCTATATTTTTCACCAAAATTTAACATAGCATTTCTAGCTTACAAACATGATTCTAAGGCCTTTTCATCTAATAGCATTTTTCCATTTGGGCTCTCTATCATCACACATCTAAAATCAAAGGTTTGAACACAAATTCATAGATCTAAGAAATCAACCATCAAAAGACCACAAATATACTTACAATGTGTTGTATGATCACCACCAAGGCTTCACTAAACCATTTGAAGATCAAAACTCCAAGAAATCTCCAAAAACACTAATGGGTCGAATCTGAGTTGCTCAAAAACGCGGCCAAGGAGGTGGATTCAAGGCTTCTAAGTGCTACCAATGGCTTTGGAAGGTTGCTTACGATAGATTTCAACACCAAAATCAAGCGATTCGGTGGAGAAACGAAGAAATGGGAAGAAATGGAGAAAATGGTGACTTTGGCCTCTTTTCCTCACAGTGAGCGCACGGATGAAGGAGGAGAAAAGAAGGAAAGAAGGAAAGAAAAAGGAGGTGGGGCCAAGTGACTTCGGTCACACGGGTCCCACACGCGATCTAACTTTTACTCCGATAAAATTTCTGATCATAAATCCTTAATCTAAATACTTTTCCAGTCCACGACGTATTTTTACTTCTCCAAAATCTTGATAAAAATTTCACACCTATTGGTACACTCACACCACAGTATTTTAACACTAAAAAAATCACCATTCATCAATTTTTCCCAAATTTGCCTATTCACTCAATTTTCCGCCCTGATTCCATTTCCAGCACTATTTTTGTCATATGAAATCTCTAACTCAATATTTAAGCCTCATAACACACGGTTGGCAATTTACCATTTTGCCATTTTTGCCCCTTTTGGCCATAAACCTTGGATTTTCACTAATCCACCAACTTTCATTTCACAATATAATATAAAAATAAACATTTAAATATTTGAGGTGTTATACAAACAGATGTAAAGAGAGACAAAGAGAGGGAGGGAGAGAGATATGTAGACAGAAAGAGAAAGTTTACTTCAGAGGAGATGAAGTGGTATAATTTATAGAATTTGAACCTCACTTGTTATTCTGCATTGATTAGCTGGATTTATTAAATCAAATATTCAAATTTGATTTGATTTGATTTTCATGATAACGATATTCTATTTTTTTTATTACCGTTTTAATTATTACCACTTTTAGGTTTCTTTATTGAAAATTAAATATTTATAAAAAGGAATCCTACTTTGCATTTATTACATGCGCTTATTATATTTATTCTTCACGATTTTTTTCCTTTTTGTTTGTTTTTTTAATTTTAATGACCTTCATTATTTCCTTTAAATGCACATATGAGGTATGCTCCAGCAACATTATATATATATTTTAGGCAATACTTCAAATGAATTAAGAAAAAAAAAGCTCTTGCAATGGCTGAGGGTGCTCCTCCTCCTTATGGCTTCTGAATATGCTGGCAATACCACTGTTTTACTATTTTGTTCTTTGACTTGTATTTAATTAGCATATAATGGGTAACACATTTTTTAATGGAAAAAAACATTAGCCACTCCTGCCATAATAGTAAGAGTATGAAATGCCTCCAATTGAGAAGCACAAAAAAACACAAGATTTAATCCAACACGCTACTGGCGCGACATTGACGCTATCAGCGTGATAACTCATATTTTATTGCACTTATTTGTTACTCTTGGTTAGTATTTTTAGGATTTATTTGAATAAAATAATGATGTTTTGAGTTAATTTACATTTTTAGTTTTTGATTGGGTTTAATTTATTTTCGTCAAAATTTTTCAGCTTTACGTTATTTCTGTATTTTGGCCATATCTCGGTCCACAGTTGTCTGATTGACACATTTTGCTGAAGTTTTATTTTATTATTAGACTTGTCATTTAAATTAAAACCCCATTACTTAAGTGGCCCAAAGCCAAGTTTTAGTTTTATTTTAATTTATTTGTTATATTTCGTACTTTTGGACAGATTGGCCTATCAGAACTAAACCCTAACTCGATTTGGGTAGGGGTATATGACGGCGGAGTAGGAAACTATTATTCATTCTGAATTTTTGATATTGAGGATCAAGTACTTTTTCTCTGAAGCGTTCTTCGCGTTCTTTTTCTTTTTCTTCTTTTTTCTTTAATTTTAATCATGTTTATCCTAGCCACTAGGCTAAACCCCTTTTAATCAACCTAAGGGGAAGGGATTCCATGGATCTATCTAGAGGATTCTGCGATCAATCTCTAACCAGATTCTGTTTCTTTTAACCTAACTCAAATCAATATCGTGAGATTGTGGATATTCGATTTGAGGTTCGCATTGCGATTATGGAAAAGGAATAATCATCAGATTTGATGATCCGATTGTTCTCAATTGAAAATAAGGATTTTGATTCAATTGAGATCATTGTGAATTTGGTA